>JASANE010027195.1:0-69173 GCA_030248225.1 Trileptium ribeirensis
AGTGTGAAAGATTTAGTATTATTTGTTAGAGTAGCTACAGTAATTTAACAGAAGTTGTTTTTATTGTGATGAAAGGGAAAAGGAAGGGTGTGGCTACTTTCTGAAAGAACTGATGTAATTACTGGAAATATGAGGTTGTTTGGATGGTGTAAACAGATGAAATGATTATGAAATTATGTAAATTGTTGTGATAAAACTAGTTTAGAATTAGAGTTTAAGGTCAGTTTGATGAAAGATGCTTGTTTAATAAGGTTTAATTGGTTTAGGATTGCAGTTTTAGAGCATTTTGTTGAAAGAAGTTTGTTTAATGTATTTTGCAGTATGTTTGGTTATACTGTGACCCTAAATAATGATTTAAATATTTTAGATGTATGCGTGATATGCTTGAATGGTAAAACAACCTAGACGTGGCGCCCTTCCTCGAAGCCGTACAGAAGATGTTCGATTTCTTCCAAGCATGGGGTGTGGCTATGTTCAAGGAGGCTATAAGTCTGCCAGGTGTTGCCATGAAGCGAATGTTTCAAAGGCTACCAAAAGGCGGATTATTTACGTTATTCAACGAGAAGTGGAAAGACTTACATGGGTTAATTAAGGATAACATCGTTGGTGGTCCGGCTATCGTGTTCCATAGGTATCACGAAGTTGGAAAGACGACAATACGGGGCGGAAAGAAAGTAGATAAAATAGTGGGATACGACGCAAATGGATTATATCTATGGTCATTGTGCCAGGAAATGCCTACCGGTATGTTTTCAGTCTGGCGACCGGAGCTACGAGACCCAGGAGAGGAAGTTCTGACACAGTCAGAGAGCCGCGAAGAATTCTACGATGCAGTGTCACGGAACGGACGGATAAAGATGAAACGGGTTGAAGGCTACAGTCATGGGCTAAAAGAACTAATGTACCTAGAATACCAACGCCGGGAACTAAGGAATCGATTAGGACGAGACGACGTGGTTATTCAACAGAGGTTTAACGGAGGGCAGAAGATGTTTCAAAACGGCATTACTAGGTACTACGTGGATGGCAACATACCAGCTGGCAAGTTGGGCAACGACAAAACCATTGTCATCGAATACGACGGTTGTTACTGGCATGGATGTTGCTGTGTCTACCAAAAAACGGGACAAAGACTACTATAAGCGCCAGAAGGACACCGCGAGTAAACGCGAGTATTTCGAAAATAAAGTCGATTGCGAATTCATATGGGATAAAGAATGTGATTTCGACGACTACATCATCGACAACATCGATACACCAGAGTGGACTGAGTGGAAAAAGCTAAATGCTAACACATGTTTCGAGAGGGACATTATATCAACGAAGGAAATCCTAGATGCCGTACGGAACGAAAAGACCTTTGGTATAGCGGAAGTAGACATACAAGTGCCATGTTGGAACGATACCGCACGAGATTTTTGGGAGAAGTGCCCCCGGTGTTTAAGAACGTGTAGATATGAATAGACGACATTGGGGAGCATATGCAAAGCTACGCCGAGCAACAGGGGATAATGAAGTCTCCCAAGCGGTCGCTGATTGGATCGTACCATGGCACAAAAATACTACTGACCACGCCGTTACTACGGTTTTGCATGAGACACGGCCTTCATGTCATACGCGTCCACCAGTTCGTGGAATATCAACGAGTAGCAGCCTTCGAGCACCTTAATGAGGAAGTGGCTAAGGGTCACCGAGCAGCGGACGCCGATGAGTCCAAGAAGATACTTGGGGAGATGCTGAAGCTGTTCGGAAATAGTTGCTACGGTCGACTGGCGATGGACAAAACTCGATTCGAAGATGTCTCATTTAACACGGCTGCGGAGGCTCAAAGGATGACACGTGACGGGCACTTTAAAAAGATGGAAGAAATAGACGACGGTATATTCCAAGTCCACATGAGCAAAAGAAAGGCAAGGATATTTATTATTTGGATTAGATATAAAGTGTACTGAGAGTGGTTATTATATGTTTATACGAGTGCCATGGAAGGATGACTTTGATAGCTTTTGTGTAGGATATAGTATTGTTTACGTATGACAGAATATATTTGAAGTGCTTGTATATGACTGGAAGATATATTTATAGAGGTAATGTAAAAAGGTTGTTAAGTATATGAAGTTGTGGTATCATATTAGACTGAGATTAAAACGTATGGCATAGTATAACTTGTGGTAGATTTCAGTAATTTAAATTACGTTTGTTGTGTCTCCGCTATTATTAGTGTATTGTATGGTTCCTTTGGTGTTGTTTGTGTATGAGAGATAGATATATATGAGCTAATTTCTGACAGAATGCAAGCGGAGATCCTTATATTGAAGCCGGAAATGAACTTAATGGCCCAAATATGCTAAATACTGAGTCCGGTGTAAAAAAACCTGCCAAGTTCGAAAATTCTAGCTACAGGTTCGTAACTTTAGTGCCCAGCCCGCTATCCTAGGTCAAGTGTCACCACCCCTTGCGAATCTGAAGGAGCAGTCTTGACATGCTAATGCGCTATTTCTGTGGCTAAGAAACTCCGGATGCATTCCATCGTATGTGACAGACACGGTGCTACATTTTGATACCTCAAACAGCTTCTTATGTAAATCCAGCGAAAAATGGCGGTCGATTTTAGGGTCTAAAAAGCGTTACTTACAACGTAGGGGTGCGAAAAGTTTTAATAGATAGACAGCATCCAAGTATACGAGGCCTAAATTCGAGTAAACTCATGAAAACAAGTCGGGTAACATACCTACAAATTTTTGGTTTTGTACCTATGATAGTTTTTGAGATATTGCTCTGAGTGTGACATGGTCGGGGGAGGTACGCTTGGTGGTCGGGGGGGATACGCATTTTTTAAAATCACAAATTACCAGCCTTTATGCATCGCGCATTCCTCTAGAGACATTATTTACCAGTTTTCTGACACAATACACCGTTTTGGAGATGTTTAGTGGTCGGGGGAGGTACGCTTGGTGGTCGGGGGGGATACGCATTTTTTTAAAATCAGAAATTAACAGCCTTTATGCATCGGGCATTCCTCTAGAGACATTATTGCCACTTTTGGCTACTAAAATACACCATTTCGGAGATGTTATGTACTGAACGGGTGTACGCCGGCAACACAAAATGTACCACTACTGCTCGATTTATCTAAAAAGAAAAAACAACTTCCTAACCATTACAGGTCCGTTGAGACGCCATATCAGCCAAGTTTCGTCGCCAGTGAATTGAACGCATTGTTGATTCTGCGGCTGGCCCAAGTCGTGCGTCCATTGCGTGCATCCATGCGACCACAGTGTCCCCGTTCGAAAAGTTACTGTTTGTTGTTGGGTGTTGCTGATTTGCTGCCGATTACCGCGACTTGTTGTCTGTTACAATGTCCAAACCCTCGACATTCTATCAAAAATTGTCCACTATAATATTGTTGTTGTTGCTACTGCCGCCTAGCCGCTTACTGGCGGCGGGCAGCGAGCACCGCCGTCGCTGCTTCATATTGTTCCATCGAAATGCGCAGGACACGGTCAGTAACACGGTATACTTCGACATTCATTAATATATCTGATTTTGCTAGGATAACTCGCTCAAGCTCCGGATTTTCGGCAACAGTGATGTTCGGATGTTTCTGCGCCCACTTGTAGAACTCGACATATACCTCGCCGCTGTCCAGCGGCTGCTCAGTAGGAATAATTTTTCCGACGAACCATTTCACCACCGATCTAGGTTCATCGTAAAAGGCAGCAATAGACGAGCCGACAGCTAAGTTGACCTGCGGCAAAGCAGCAGCCGGCGACGCAACAGTCTTCGCTGCCACCATCGCCGCAGAAGCAGCAACCTTCACTCGGCGAATCGGCTTTTCGTTACTCTTTCGTACGAGATCGAAGGTGAAACTGGCATTATCGCTATCTATACACGAGCGACACGAGGAACACTCGGAGCAACAACAGGACACTGGCCAAGCCCTTACGGTAGTATCACCAACTGGTTTGATGCAGTGCATTCGATGCGTTCCTGGCAGTGTACGTACGAAAGCATGGCGAGATTCCATCTTAGCGGCGGAAGATTGATGGTCTTCGAGGGTACACAGCAACAGATGAACGTTGGACACATACGGTTGAACTATTTCGACAAAATCACTAGCGCAATTTATAATCTGCCGTCGTGTAGTAGTGCATGTACGCGCCGTTCGCTTCGCGGTGGCTCCAATGCCATCGCATGCGCCTTTGCCGTGCGCAGTGGCGAAATAGTGCCACTGCGCCGGCACACCGAAATCACTGGCGTGATAACAGATATTGAGCATATTTCGGCAGTTTTTGTATTGACTACCGGCTCCGTCTGACAAATAAATAACTTGATGGAATTTTCCGGCGAAATTCTGGTTCATGTATTCAAAGAATTTTATCTGATACGCATGAATTGCGTTAACGCTGTGGTCGAGGATATCCGATACGATGCACACGCAGTGAGGTGTGACACCACAATCATCGTAATACCAGCACATGAAATTGTGCAGCGCAACTTGAGGTTGAGTCCAATGTCGCGCCAAGAACGCTTCGTGCAAAATTTTCATTGTATCTGTCAGAAGACGAAGCTGAACGTATTCGCCGTCAATCTTTATTGAGGCCCTTTGAGCTGTCTTCATCGTAGTCACTTCGTCGTCCAGATAAAAGTTGACAACTTTTTGCTTCACTTCTTCTGATATTCGTGAACCGCGACTGTCCGGGGACTGAGACTGATCCATCAACGACGAACGCGATACTGTACGAGGATCGCAAGCAAATTCCTTTGCAACTTCGCGTTCTAAGCCACGATCGGTAATCACGGGGCTTGTTGCTACCAAAAGCGTCTGTTGATAACCAATTTTTCGCCGAGCGCTTCGGATACTGTCGGTTATAGCATAATGTCCTGCTAAATGTTGCACAAATTTCGGATCAGCGCAACCGACTTGTTCCGATACATTTTTCGCCCGTTTATAAGGCGTGTCGCCATCGTCGGCCGATGGCGGCACAAAACCCGGCGTTGTTACCGCCGCCGCGTTTTCAGGCGGGGACATGATAGCAGGCCCGTGGACCACCAAAGCCCTTCGCAACGCCTGTTGCGCTGATTTTAGTTTTCGTCGTAGCTGTTGTATCTGTTGGTGTTGCTTTACTATCTGTTGTTTGCGAATGTTGTTGTAGAAAGTGCTGGAAGTGGCGGGGCCCTGCCTGGCGGAGGCGCGACGCTTTGCCCCCTGTCGCAAGAGCTTGCGTGATGGCCGCGGAGACGGCAACGAGACCGGCGAAAACAATGAACCTGACTCTTGAATCGAAACGCTTTGACTAGTATCACCAGCAGCGGTGCTATCTTCCTTGTCACTGATTCCAACGACGTCGACATCCGATTCTGAAATACGGAAATGTCATTAAGCTTTTGCAACAGGGAATCTAGATGTAGCTGAAACAAAAAGTAATTTTAATTATTGCAATGTAATCAATTCAATTCCACTGGTGTGTTGGCATCAAGAGTTATTTCCTTCCTACGGCATCAAGAGCTATTTCCTGGCAAAGAGTAAAATAACAGCTTTCACCCACCGGAACTATCCTGCTCTGCTGCTGCTGCTGCCGCTTCTCGCTGTTGACGGTGTCGTTCACGTCGATTTCTTGCTTTGATTTTGTTGCGCTGACGTTGACGTTCAGCTTTGTCTTTTGGAAGCTCGTCCATTGGCACATATCTATTTTTGCCGCGCGACTGGTCACGACTTCGCTCTCGTTCGAGGAACTCCTGTTTTGCGTCGGGCGTCAATCGCGCGCTGCAAAGACAATAACCTCTATAAGAACGCAGACTCAATACGAAGGTAACTTTTCCTGAAAAAATATAAGATTAATTACGGCATACAGAATAAGTAAGGATCGCAAAATGATTAACAGAATCAAAGAAATACGTGAACTTACGAATAGCATTGCCTTTTTCTTGACCGGTTATCGCGATCTTGGCGTCCTAATACACGCAGTCGTCTCCGTGCAGTCGTATTTGGTGCTTCTGCCGCTTGAGAAGAATTATTTTCGGTTGCAAAATCATCAGTGTCATTATTATTATTATCACTGTCAATTTCATTACTACTTAACCTTAGTCGTCTACTACGCCTTTTACTCATATTAGCTCGCTAATATTACGAAAATTAGTAAAATAATACTAAGAAACCTGTCTATCAACGGAAATTCTAAAAATAGAACAATTATAACGCATTACAAAATTTAGGTCGGGGGAGGTACGCTTGGTGGTCGGGGGGGATACGGTCATGGACGTATGCTAACTTAGAGGAAGAGCTAGATCGACCATACTATTACTTCCAACATCACAACATTTTTAGTGCACTTAGCCTGCAATATTTTTGCAATCCTAAAGCTACAGAGCTCAAAGCATCGATGGTCGGGGGGGGGGGGTACGCCGACCCTCCAAAAAGTTTCGCTTTTCCACTACTCAGACCACTGCTCCAGGTATTGTAGAGTTTCAGCGGTGAAACTGCTGTAGCAGTAAGCCCTATCGATCTTCTTAAAATGATACGAATTTAGATGACGTAACCTCTGTCGTTATTGATTTATGGCGGCCTTAATGTGTTCAATTCTCCGTGGTCGGGGGGGTACGTTAGTGGGACTGAGTCCAAACTTTTGGCTATATCTTAGGAAATATTTCTCCAATTGGACACAACGTTTAATATGTTATAACTAACAAGTTAACAGACGGAGCTGCAGAAAATCACGCTAGAAATCCTACTGAGTCACCTATGGTGGCTTCTTAAATTTGCAGAACGTTTTTGGCTTCATTTTGATGGGCCGGACTGCATCGCACCTGCCAGCCCAGGTATTGGATCGCCGGGCTTAAATTTTAAATATAATACACTAAACGTATATAGCCATAACCACAACAATTTACGGCCCTATAACCCCAAGCGTCTGGACTCTAGGTCTGAATAGGCACCTTCTGTACCCCCCCCCGACCACTTACATTCTGTCAGAAAATTACTCATATATATCCAGGTCATCGTGGCGGTTCAGTTGAATATTAGAGAAAAATTAAAACATTGTATCATTTGCGTAGTATGTTTATATTTTTTCATTTTAATTTATGTTTGTTATGCTAACCAATTACTTATGGTGCCTGATTTGTTTCAGGTGGCTATGGATCTCCCAAATATTATACCGTTCTTCGTCTACCAATATGCGAAGCTACGAATGTTGGAGCTGTACGTGTTCCTTCGACGTCGGCTGGGCAAAGAAAATTTCCAGCTTATTCAGATGTACACGGACTCCTTCTATTTTGCAATATCCGGCCACGACCTAATATCCATGCTCGTCGAAACAGGACTAGAAGCTGAAATACCTAAATTTTTTGCCACCGACAAGTATTCGGAGCGCACACCAGGCCTATTTAAACTGGAGTGGAGCGGTGATGGGATGGTGGCTCTGAATTCGAAGACATACTATGGGTGGAAGGTGGACGGAGGAGTAAAGGTATCAACGAAGGGACGATCAAAGGTGACTAACAATGTAAATAGATATGTTTATGGGGGTGCTAGAAACGAAAGAAAAGGAAGGTGGAACTAATTATGGATTCAGGATGAAAGGGACAGACTTGATGCAATACCAGCAGCAGAGGGACAGTATTACTTATTTTTATCCCAAGCGTATTGTTCTTAGTGATGGGGTTAGTACTAAACCTCTTCTGATTTAAAAACGTGGATATTTTGAAAGTTTGAAAATAGGGTTCGATACTAACTTGGTCACTATTTAATTATTGTTCTTATAGATTACTGTGTTGTAAAAGCATATTTTCGTAATAAGAAATGGGCTGTTCTAAAGATTAATAATTTGCGGACTTTGGTAATGAATTTTGTTGTACTACATGTGGAGGGTTAAATAACCAAAGGAATTAGAAAAATATATGGAGTTATAATTTGGATCACAGTAAAATATGGAGAAGTACAGCTTACAGGAATTAGCAGTGAAGGGGAGTAAATTTTTTAAATAATTATTAGAAAATAGTTTACTGGGAAGGCCAAGGATTGCCAATATTGGGTTGTTTGTTTTGGTGTATTTATTATGAATTGCTTTATTTTAATGAGGTGGTTATGTAAATAAAAGTATAAAAGATGTGCTGTATTTGATATGAGTTGATAGGTCTGGAATACAGAAATACTGCGTTTAATGTACTGAAATTATGCAAAATTAGATTTGGGATGACTTACTATTCAGACATGGTTTGGCAAAAATGTTTCACAAAAGTAGAAAATTGTGGAATATTAAGCACACGAACCGCACCTGGGTATATGGAGAATTCATAGGAGGTTCACTGTAACATCTGGGGTGCTTATTATTCCACAATTACATATTGATGAGTTATGTTTAGTATATATACAGTTAACAGAATTGAAATATTATGTTTACCAGGTCTGTAAATAAGGATACGCTGTATAAAAACTCGTCAAGGTCAAGTCCTCGATGCTGTAAACATACAACACACACATACGCTACGATGCCCACGCTAATTACAGCATACACAGTACATTTATCTTCAAGGTCATACACTGATCCACCGATCCACCAACCGCGAACCTGGGGTCCAACTCCCCCTACTATACTACTAAGTATAAAAAAGCTAATTGTTGCAAATTGACGCCCTAATCCCCCCCCTTGCAAAGTTATAGCTTTCCCAATTTCCCACTATCCGAAATCCGTTATTGCCGAATTATATAATATCTACAGGGTGGCCACAAACCCAAAAAAACAGGTCAAGGGTCGCAAGAAAACAGGTAGTAAAAACACCATTAACCGCATTTCAAGTCTTTAAAAATGAACAACTTTAATCCTACAATTGCTACATGTACTACGAGCCAATTGCTACGAGCTAATTGCTACATATACAAATATAACCTGCAATGTTTCAAACTTACAATTTTACACCTGTTAATCTGTAAGATTATATATATGATTACATATATACAAATTAACAGGGAAAACTGCAAATCTGAAACATATAGAAGGTATCAAACGTATATGTGTAACAAGAGATCCTCTCAAGCAAGATCAAACGACGAACAGTTGCGTGAAGGTGTTGCTCGGAAGGTAAAAGCCGTGTTCCCTGTAATAAAATTAGCATTGAATCGGTTTTTGATATGTTATAATGCGCTGAGCATCTTAAATAATTCAAGGGTTGTCAGCAATATTTAAGGGTTTTCAAGGGTTTTCAAGGGTATTTTAGGAAATTCAAGGGTTTTCAAGGGTGAAAACAGCAATTCAAGGGTTTTCAAGGATTTTTAAGGGTTTTCAAGGGTTGTGGCCACCCAGTATCTAACAAGTCAAATAGATCATCATTATATTATATATAATCATCACTGTTGTAAAAATAATCAGTCAGTTTTCTTCTTTGTGTCTAGGCGACTGATTAAGTGAGATTTCCATTCAGATTCAGGAATAATTTTCGCCCACGGTGGCGTGCATGAAGGTGGAAGTGTAAATCCAGACATCCTTGATTTGACTTCTTGCAGATGATCTACAAACCATAAACTACTACGTATTATACTCATCACTAATATTACACATTTAAAAACCAGATTGAATCTTTTACCAGACTAGGCTTCTCACGTACTCGAGGCACAACTAGTATCTCATAAGTGAAGACGAAACAATGCGACCTTGGTTTCATTAACTAGTTGTCGTAATCATGCAATCATCTATATTCTGCTTTATGCATATACCACCCTGAAACACTAGGCTCTCCAAATTGGAGGGGCGGTGGGGTGTCATCGTTTTGGGAACAATGAGATGCAACATACCTCCTGACTATCAATCAAGTCATGTTGTCTTTAATCAGTGATCATTCGTCATTCACTCCTGTCACCAATTGTTTTCAGCTAAATACAACCAGTTATAGCTTGTATTCGAGTTATAACTATAACGGTGGCGGAGATTTCTTTACTCTTGCTGACACTGTCTTAATACATAATGTAGCAGAGATGAACGGGCGGAGGAGAGTCATAAAGATGTTACGATAGGAAACGGTGCTGTCTGTAGGTTTTTGATTTCTCCCGGTTTTTACATATACATATAGAATGATAATATCAACAACAATAATTGTGGAAGTACCATCAACATCACTGCCATAATAGCAACAGTATAGACAGTTTGTATCGGGAATCATCGGCATACGTCACATGTTCGGAAAACCTGTCCGGCATATCATTGGCGAACCATTCTTAATCGTTGCTCAAGCGCTACGGCTAATCATGAGTTGCTCTTACGCCTGTAACTAGCAGCTGGTCACTTATCCGAGTAACCTGAACTCGTTCGGTTCGTTGGCGATTCGACACAACAACTCAGACGTCTTGACTGGTGGAATACAACCCAATCGCATTCGGGGTCTATCCGTCGCCGTGGGATACTGACATACCTGCATCATCTCCATAATCGGGTGAGCGATAGTTTTGGAACATTTGGCTTTATTTCTGTTCGGGTCATATTAATTCCAGGACATGGGGAGCCCCCTGGCATTTTTCGGTTCTCCGTGGTTCAGAACAGGTGCCCCCCAGTTCACGCGTACTGGCAACAGTTTGGGCTACCCCGGTTCTTCGCCTCTTGGAAAATTTTTTGTTTCCAATCGCTCCAAAGTATAAAAAATTTGATCAAAATTTGTACTAAAATTCTGTTCTGAAGCCAAAAATTTCTCAAATTTTATCAGAATTTGCTTCAAAATCGCATTTTCTCTCCATCAAAACCGTTTTTACAGCGTTTCTGACACGATTTTTAACCGTTTTTCTCTTGGAAAATTGTCCTCTGGCAAAATCGGGCGCCCCCCGGTTCGGAACCAGGGGGGCCCTGGCAAAATTTTAAGCGAACAGAGAGCCCAGAAACCACTGAAACCATCAAGCTTTATAATACTCGTCTCATAGGAGTTAAAAACATCATCTATTCAGAACATAAAAAAACTGTAATTGCGCATCTGAAGGCGCGGAAAATAATGCATATCCAAATAAGTGAATACATATGTTTTTTCGGCAAATCTGATTCGTCAACGGTCAAACTTAATTTGAAAACCCAAGATATTGTTTAGTCGCGTTATGCACTAGAAGAATACTATCATATGTTTTCAGTGCACCGAAAAACATGCATATAGACCATTCTTGAAGCTCTACAGGCAATACATAACCAAACACATGAAGACAGACCATAAGCTAGAAGTCGAGGTCGCTAAACCTACAGCCAACCAAAAACTGAAATAAAAGTGACTGTCTCAAGATAACCAAACCATCGTATTTAGAGTTCCGAAAAACATATATAAACGCCATTTTCGATGCACTGCACACAAATAACAAAACAACATGATTTATTTTTGGAAATCGCGCGCGTCGACCATAGACACATTGAAAACCACTGAAAACGGTGGTAAAAGTAAGTGCACAAAAGTGGACGACGTCCGGAAACCAAAACAACGCTGAGAAAAGCAGGCGAATGGTGTCCGACCGCGTTCAGTCTGCGTGTGAATACGTCCGCGTCTGCATTTACTTTTTCCGTGACTGTACAACAGTGCTCATTATAAATGACTCATTCGCTCGGGATTTATAACTAGTACCTTGAAAGCGAGGATGAAACGTAGCGAGCTTTCATTCTTAAGTTATTTTGTTTAAGCACTTGTAGCGGGCTGCGTTTGATAAATATATTATAAGACCTATTGAACCTAACACCCCTTGAAAACCCTAAAACCTCGTCGACCCTAAACCTACCGAAAACAACTGACAAAGCACCAAGTATATGTGCTGGGCTCTAGATACCAGACTTTTGTATTCAGCCAATAAAAAACCTATACAGACAATTCTTGGTGACCTGCACGCAATACGTAACCAAACAACCGAAGACAGACTATATTCTGAAAATCGGGTTCACTGACCCTAAACCCATTGAAAAGTCATGAAATATGCACCGTGGACAATAGATAACCAAATCAATGTGTTCAGCCTTATTAAATACCTGTATATAGACAATTCTTGATGTCCTGCACGCAATACATAATCAGACGAACGAAAACGTACTACATACATTTGGGAAATCGGGTTCACTGACCAGAAAACTCTTGAAACCTCAAGAAAGGATATAATAATACAGTCCTGTTAGACTCTAGATAGCAAAACCATCATACCAACTGCGCTTGATAACCTAAAATACACTCATTGTAACGTAAAAACAAGCAATAACACGACGAAATCTGAAAAATCGCTATTTTTGACAAAGCGTCGATAAAACATATTCGGGCCCACAGAGTCGTCTTAAAGAAAAGTAGTAGCGAGCAAAGTGGTAGATATAGATGGGCTGATTCTGGCAATGACCTCAATGAGGTGGTCTTCATTTTTCGATGCCAAGCCTGTGTCGCAAGACGGGCTGCGAAAGAGTGATACCCGTATGGCCAGATATGATTTAGCAAAGGACCTTTAAAAATCGTTTTTACCATTTAAACCCGGAAGATGGGGTCGAGCTGTTGCTGTGCAACTAAACGGTACATCCTCATCGCTTTTGCTATTGAATAAGAACATTTATCGCAGTCCATCCATCCGAAGATGAATTATGAATGACAAAAACCGCCAAAAAAAGAAATTTTCACGATCTTCCCCCTAGCACCATCAGTAGAAACTCCGCTCGATTCGCTGACTCCGTGGCTATTATAGCCAAGTCGGACATCAAAAAACCAATGTATTGTATTTGGCACACTTGATAACTTTAATGACACTCGTTTAAAGGCACAAAAACGCAAAACATGCGGAAATCTGAGAAATTGACATTTCTGGTAAAGGGTGAACGAACCATATTCGACCAACAGTGATCAAGGGAGCGGTACCAGAAAAGTTATATTCAGCAAGGATCATCTCAAAGAGCTTATACCGGGTAGCAGTCTCTGTTTTGATGGAAGCCTATGACCTCGAAATACGAGATACGAAACACAGGTTGCCAATTGGCCAGATTTGGCAAAGAACCCTGGAAAACCTATTTATGTGCTCTAAAATTGGTGGAGAAGGGAGTTGGAAGCTTCGCATTTTCAAGTGTCCCCAGGTCGTGCCCTCTGGCAAAATTTTGGGCTCCCCCGGACCATTACCTCTTGACAAATTGTTTTGTTTACACTAATAAAACATCATCAAAAGTACATAAAATTTGGTCAGTTTGTACTAATTCCGTCTTCAAGCTAAAAATTTCACAAATTTTGTCAAAATTTGCTTCAAAATCGGTTTTTCTCTCCACCAAAATCGTTTTGGTAGTGTTCCTGACACAATTTTTAACCTTTTCTCTTGGCAAAATGCCCCCTGGCAAAATCGCGGTTCGTAACCAGAGGGGGGAGGGGGGCGGTTCATGCCCACTGGCAAAATTTTCAGCGAATAAAGAGTCCAAAGTTTCTGGCCATTAATGAAAGGAAGATAGGTTGGAGGAAGATAAGTTGGAACACTTATAGTGCAATTAGGGCACATCGTCATCGCTTTTGATATAGATTAAAAATCTATAAAATCGATCCATCGAAATACAAGTAATGTGTTACACCGACAGAAAAAAATATTCATGATTTTACGCCTGGAGCACTCATTGGAACTCCGCTCGCTTCGTTTGCTACGTGTCGGTCTAGCCTATAACTCACACTCAACTTAATAACAGCAAAATACAATGAGATTCGATGCATAATACTAGTAACTCCATCGGGAATGCAGAGCGTAGTGAAGCATAGGTACAGCTGAGCCTTTTGCGTGCACACCCAATCAGCTCTCGATAGCATACGTCGATATGCTATATGTGGATATCACACAATACCGCACACGTTACAACAAAACTCTCGCCGGCATTAAGTTTCTCATGCCCGAAAATCATCAAGTACAAGCTATCACCCTGCAAGGACGTCACAATAAATTAGGAATTCTGGGTCGACGAAGATGGGGCGCCATACCACCGTATCGATGGTATTATACGTCGCAGAGTAAAACGAGCACCGGTAATGAGTTTTCCATGCCCGTTTTCAGCCGCACAAAACGTCAGAACAAATTTTCGAGTTTCGGGTCGAATAACCACCACGAGGGTTCCACACCTCAAACCCCATAACTCCAGAACCGGAGTCTTAATCAAAAAACAAAAAATGTCGCATCACAATTTATAACTTTAGTAGGAAATAAAGCTCACAAGAGAAAAAAATTCGAAAGTTAAGATAAAATAACCTTTCTTCCGTGAAGGGTACTAAAATGGGGTAAAAAATCACATTTCGAACTATGACCCCGGAATCAGATCTCAAATCAAAAGCGCTCGGGGCTGTAGCTACATGGTAAATCTGCCGGTTCGAATGAGCTCAAGATCATGAAAATCTGTTAAGTCATTCCTGAGTTATGGCCGATCACACATAAACACAGAGACGGAATTTTAAAGATTTCACCACTGCAACACAGAATCTCCACAACGTTACACTACGCTATGAAAAAAATAACGGTATATTTTATAAGATCAAGATTTTTACTGCTGTAATGATAAAATACGAATAGCTGCTAACCTGGGTCAGTTGGTATACTTTCAGGCCGGCTAGGTAGACTACCCATCGATAAGTCATCGCCCTTGACAAATGCAGTGTTGGCTTGCTGAGGCACCGGAAATAATTTATACAGTCCAGCTGTAGCGAGATAACATTCGCTGATACATAAAATGGTTGAAGATTATTAAATAAGTTTTCTCATATAAACTCGTGCTTCTGCAACTGTAATCCACGTCACAGCTGTGGTTAGTGTACAATTAACAAGGTTTATTTCAATACAAAAAAATAACTATAATTATAGCATTTCATTATCTTGGGAATTAAATTGCGTATGTATTTTGAAAATTACATAGGTATACATTATAGCGGTAAAGACAGAGGTTATC
Organism: Trileptium ribeirensis; assembly: GCA_030248225.1. Lineage (NCBI taxonomy): Eukaryota > Metazoa > Nematoda > Enoplea > Enoplida > Thoracostomopsidae > Trileptium > Trileptium ribeirensis. Next base: position 14,886 of record JASANE010027195.1, read on the forward strand.
GTTTGATTCACTTGTAGTTCAAGTCAATCCTTTCAAGTCAAGTTTAGCAAAACGAATTTTGTTACACAACCGTAACACCATCACCTACATACAACATTCTATGACATATTCAATGTTCACTGTCGATTGCATGCAAGCGGATTAGTTGTCAAATGCATCCAGTGTGATTCAACAAAATAACAATATTTCAACAGTAATTTTTTGAATAATCTTTTGTTTGTGACGTTTTTTGTAAATCTCAATGTTAATCAACGTCAAACCTCATGTTGGAGCATATTCCTAGACGCGATAACCAGGGTTATATATATAGCTATTTAAGATCAATGACTAAAACTAGTTACTCGAACAGCAGTCGGAAACTGAGATATATACTGTGGCTAGTTATTGTTTCTAGGCTCCAAATCGAGCATTCCGAGCTCCCTTTAAAGGTTAAGAAAGAATACACCAGACCAACGATAAATTAAAGAGCAGCGTTAATGACATTTCCAACATATAAAATTTTACAATTTATTTTTTCCGCCAATGACCAAAAAACGAAAACCTTCGAAATATATAAATCACAACTCTCAAGAAAAATTATAATCTCAAACATTTTATCGCGATATGGGCTTCTAGTGCTTGGTGTATCGGATACATAATACGCAAACACAATACGTAACTGCTATCACACCAAAAAACACCCATACAACTCCACCGGTTGCGGAGATATTATCATTTTCATGTATTTTGGGTCCTAAATGCCCATTAAAAACATTTTTAACTGAATGCTGCAACGCTAATAATGACCATAGCAGCACATCATTTTTAGCTACATAGAGGATAAGCTCTAGAAAAAGATGCCCAAAACACCCATATCTTAAGTGGCGATAATATGATTTTAGCGTGTCGTGGGCGTAAATTAAAAGCCGTTTTGACCCAAATGGTACATCCTGAGGGAACAGCATAGCAAACCATTATCAGCCTTATAGAGGAATATCTGCTCTACAATATAAGCCAATTGGACTCATATATTTGAGCCGGTTTTCGAGTTATATATAACATGATATTTAGGTTCCTTCGAGAACTGACCCGAACCATTCCTGTTTCAGGGTCAGGTAGTATGTTGGTGTCGGGCTTCGTTCATACTAAGCTTTCAAAAATGAGCTATCGCGCGAATCCATGCGCGCAACCAAAGTTGAGTAGTGCGTGTGTACCCTAAAAACAAATGACGGACATTGCCAAATTTCACCACTACCAAGGCCAGTAAGAATTATTTTTCGCTTCTCTCGTTTCAGTTACACATAAAATTAAATTAGTAATATATTATTTATACGGACAGCTAAATTACAACACAACTAAATTTACCTCTTCGAAATTATTCGCTACAGGTGGATCCATCACTAATGACCCGCTTGCTGAATCATTTTTATCGTCTCCAGGAATGTTCTTTTCACAAGCTGCATCTGTCTGCGTCTGACACTCATCCACTACGTCATCTCCAATTCTACATTGCTCCTCAAAAGCGTCGTTATCACAATTTGTCGTAGGTGGAGGCACTTCGTCTACTGTATTCAGTTCCAGAAAGGAGCTGTTATCAAATTCAAGAGGCTGATAACCGTAGTACGGGTGCTCCGGATCATTATATTGATTGATTCCGTTGGGCAGTTCGTCATCTTCGGGTTCACTGTCACTATCTGCAAGTGCCACTGTCGACACTCCTTCTGCAAACAAGTTACATTTTGATTACCATGTATTCGCCTCCCGATAAATCTTATGTAGTTTAAGACATGTCACATGTACGGACGCTTCACACGAATAATGCTCAGTTTCACACACTTCCGATATATCAACTTGAAGTCCAAAACCAAGTCATTACTATCAGCGAAATTCTGCGCAGCGCAGATTAGGTCAGACATGAGAAAGCGACGGTAACTAAATAAATTTATTATCGTCGCTTTCTCATGTCATGAATAAATTTATTCCGTGTACCGAAGAGTTCCACAATACTGGCTAGTCCAAAGTGGGGGGCGGGCCCCCGGCATTTTCGGCTACCCCCCCTCCCCCGGCAAAAATTCGTGTACCCCCTGGCTCAAAGCCCCCCTGTTGAGAAAAATTAACGTCTAAACGCGACAAAATCCAGCAAGAAAATTGGCCCCCCCCGGCGAAATCCGGCACCCCGGCTATAATTTCCGAAGTTTGGACTATCCAGCAACCAGGGAATAACCGGAACCAGCAACCGGAACCGTCCATTTAAACCGGATCCGGAACTCGGTCTTCGAAATTTATATATAGTAAAACAGATGAAGGAAGAAATGAAGGTATAGTGGATTTAAAATGCATTAAAAATAACTTTTACATTAAACTTAATGTTTTGCGATGGTATTATTGCCTCTCTGAAACTTTAAACAGACAGAGGAAGCTAATAATGTTTATTTATCGATCACATATGTCGATTTTTGGACACCCAGAGCAAAAAATGCCTTCCACTATACACCATTGCGTATACTGCGTCAAACGTCAAATTGAATGTGCTTACAACTCATGGAGCGTAGAATAAACATTTTTGCTCTATCTCCGGTCGCCTCCCTTTATTACATTTGTTACATGTTGTGCTGTAGGAAACTTGAAATTATTGGTTTATATGGTTATGAGAAAAATAATAGAAGGTTATTTTCTGATCAGGTACACTGTTTAGACTAGCGTTGGACAAACAGTGCCCGTAAGTTAGATGATAATGATTATAACTTTCTAATCAGAATGCTATAAATGATACACACTGTGGTGCTCCTCGCACAGTTTCAATAAATACAGTTCTTTGCCAAGAAAGCAATTTCTAGCTGCGTTGCAGATAACGTTAGTTTACTTCAATTTAGACTGAATTCCCAAGTTTAGAAGCGCATTGGCGGGTTCTTGAAGCAATTTATGTTAGCCAAGCATACCCTAAGTACTTCTGCGTTAGCCATAATCTGTTACCGAATTGGACCGGTTTAATTGAAACGTACCGCACTGACTTCTGGATGTGTAAAATAGCAGCTACAAGCAACGACCTGGCTTTGATTTGTTAACAAACTCCTGCAGGTTATTATGAAAAATTCCTACTGAAATTATGTGCCCTACTTACGTTTCAAACGGCAAATTGCTTAGTTAATCTTTTCTTTTGCTTTGTTGTATTGGAGCTTGATCATTGTATAATATATACTACATATGTTTGGATCACAGATGAAGCAAAAAACGTGGAAAATTTCAAACAATCTTTTTAAACCGGAATTCCGGTTACTCCCTGCTAAAAAGTAACCGGTGTACGCTCAAACCTAACCCTTAAATAAGGACTGTATTGGTGTAAATCTAGGTCTTAGGTTCAGATACTTAATAAATCAGCGGCGATCGTACGACATTCACAAGAGGCGTATCAGGTTATCACATAATCTAAGACGAACTAATAGGATATAGGGTTAAATATTGGAGTGTGCTAGTGCCGAATAGCTACAATATCTAGAGGAAGCCAAAAAGTATCCGGTGTGTTTAAATAAACTGATCAGTGAGTAAAAGTACTAAAGAATAGTACGACGTAGAAACGAGCTACGAGTGAATTTTAGCTGCTCAATTAGCAAAGCGTGTCATAGCCTACGGGTGCTACGTGCTCAATTATCGTGCTTAATTGTTTTATCCGGTTTTGTAATAAACATTATTTATCGCTACGCGTTTGATATCCAAATATTTGGAATCGGAGTGATCGAGCTGAGCAAAAATCACGCCGCTACGCGAAATATAGGGCACGACCAGTGATCACGCAAGGAAGGAGGCGCGCGAGCTTAACGTCCCACCGGCATACTACTGGCCACACCTCGAACCACACAATCTTTCGGTGACGAACCCTGTCCCCCTTTAAATGCCGATAGCTGTCATAAGGAAAAATACCTTAAACCCCTACTCCCAAGAAAACCAAATAAAATAACACAAGGCTACAGGTGGGAATCCCGGGCCAAACCCGCCCCAAAATCCTAAAAATTCTCCGGGCTTGTCACCGAATTCTCTATTATACCCCTCCCTCCCCTTGGTTTTCTTTTCTGTTTCCTTGTTTCCGTTCTTTTCGTTCCTTTTAATGCTAATTTGCATAATTAGCATTAATTAAGTTTATTAGATAGCATGCGTTAGCTTCGTTTTTTGTTTTTGTTCAGTTGCGAATGACGCTTAGCCGAGTTTAGAGTCGGCGGCGGAAGTGAAACGCGGTTGTTGCGTAGGCTTTGTATTCTTCATAAGCTATAATTGCTTCACACGTAAAAAGAAATACGTGTCGTATAGTTTTGAATTTCATAGCCGTATACCAGTATAAAGAATTATGCTCTTTTTACTTGCATGATTGTTGTTCAAAAGCTGCACAAATAGGTATATACTTTAACTTTTAATTAACTAACATAGTAATATTATCATTCTTTATAAATATCTGAGTGGCATAGTTGAGCACGAGCGTTAACTAAATTATAACGGTCCTCCCATAGTGGTTCCAAAGCAAATAACCCGTAGATTGAGTAAACCTCGTGGAGTTAGTAAGGGAGGAAGTATTTGAGTATACCATGGGTAAGTCCATGACGTGGGTAACCAAATTAATTGGGGAAGATTCGACGCGGGATGTTGGTGCTGCCAACTGACCGAAGAGAATTGTGGTAACTACAGCGTAGTCGCCGCTACTAGCTAGTTATAGCGGGTCCATCAGCCCTCCGTTGGCGGAACATTAATATAACGGCACGTAATTAGTGCAGTTCTAAGACACTATGCTAAGGTAATCAAATGTTCGGGAACAGCCGTCCGGAGGCCTACATACCAACTCACAAGAGCGTTAATTAATGTGGTAATATCCATCAGTAAGACGTCCGGATACCGTTGCTTTAAGGAACTTATTAGCGTAAATCTAAGGAAGAGGTTACGGTAATTAAATAAACGTACGGGGTTAGCCGTGCGGAAAACATATATACGTAGGAACCTCACAAGACCGCACAACCCCTACCCCCATTCAAATCATAAAATATATCATGTTGACCACGAGGTTGTGTAAAAGTGGGGAAACATTGTAATAAAATAAAAGTGGTCAGATTTTCGAAAATCACCACGAGGTTGTGTAAAAGTGGGGAAACATTGTAATAAAATAAAAGTGGTCAGATTTTCGAAAATCAAATTCAATCCCTGGTTTTAAATAAGGCATAAGCCAATTAATTATATTGTAATAGGAATTAGTAAACCACATAATCGGGACATTTTACATAAGCCTGTTCAAATTACAAAAGTAATAGAATGCAAACCATGGACTTGTCCTCTATTCCTCCTCTATATTGAAACTGTCTTCTTTGTCCTCTATTTTGGGTGTTCGTTCAAATTTTTTTCGACCGATATGTCGTGCCCATAAATAGATTCAACCTCTAGTTATCTATCACTTAATGTTTGACTGTTAATATTCCGCTAGTATTATGTATATTGTAGAGAAGTCCTTGTGCTTGGTACCAGCCCCACCAAAATTTCCGAACCGCGACACCCTCAGTATTCATACCTTAATTATTTCCAGCATGGTCCTAGCGTGTGTTGATTACGAACAATACTTACGCTGGTCCTAGCGTGTGTTGATTACGAACAATACTTACGCTGGTCCTAGCGTGTGTTGATTACGAACAATACTTACGCTGGTCCTAGCGTGTGTTGATTACGAACAATACTTACGCTGGTCCTAGCGTGTGTTGATTACGAACAATACTTACGCTGGTCCTAGCGTGTGTTGATTACGAACAATACTTACGCTGGTCCTAGCGTGTGTTGATTACGAACAATACTTACGCTGGTCCTAGCGTGTGTTGATTACGAACAATACTTACGCTGGTCCTAGCGTGTGTTGATTACGAACAATACTTACGCTGGTCCTAGCGTGTGTTGATTACGAACAATACTTACGCTGGTCCTAGCGTGTGTTGATTACGCTCCTCAACAATACTTACGCTGGTCCTAGCGTGTGTTGATTACGAACAATACTTACGCTGGTCCTAGCGTGTGTTGATTACGAACAATACTTACGCTGGTCCTAGCGTGTGTTGATTACGAACAATACTTACGCTGGTCCTAGCGTGTGTTGATTACGAACAATACTTACGCTGGTCCTAGCGTGTGTTGATTACTAACTATACTTACGCTGGTCCTAGCGTGTGTTGATTACGAACAATACTTACGCTGGTCCTAGCGTGTGTTGATTACGAACAATACTTACGCTGGTCCTAGCGTGTGTTGATTACGAACAATACTTACGCTGGTCCTAGCGTGTGTTGATTACGAACAATACTTACGCTGGTCCTAGCGTGTGTTGATTACGAACAATACTTACGCTATGAGGAACTGTTATATTACTTGCAGTGTCCTCATTTCTGGACCCTAAATAAATCGAAGCAAGCAATCGATTTACGTGCAACACTTGTGGCGCTTGGTGGCGGAAAACTCATCTGCTTGGAGTTTGCATAGCCTTAGATGAACGTGAACTTAGATGCTTACTTTTTAATTTTCTCATCTGGGCTGCAATATTATAAGCTCGGTTTTTATCGCTTACGGTTTGCCGTGGGTCAAGCGAAACACTGTTGCTTCTACAAGAGATCGAGTATTTTGTCGATCTCCATGTTAGCTAAGCTTAAGCTTGATGATAGGATTCAGCCAAGATCAGACATTTTCCCGGGCTTACTAGTCACAACCACACACAGAAATCACAGTGATATGGAATGACTAATCTATTTTGGCTTCAATTCTATGCAGCTAACTTTCCTAGATCAAATTATGTGTACCATTTCGGTTCATATTCTGAATGCCACTCCAAAGAATACCACCTGGAGCAATATATGTAGTACAATTGAGCACTGAGTATAAATTAAATCCGACTTATTAAATATACTATATATTTGACTTCGTAGGAACACTGAAATTATGAATTTCTCCGAATCAATAAGAAAATTACACAAAAATCCGCTTTCCGAACAGATGTGATATGACCAAAAATCACTGCAGTAACACCCCGCACATATAACAAACATAGATCATTACCACGAACACAGTTCCCGATTCTATTGTATGATAGGTCAAGTTCGACAGTTCTGGGCTAAGTAGTTATGAATAACCCATGCTCTACTATGCATAGCTGGTTGAATTTAAATATCAGGCTCAATTTAAAAATGCATCGCAGCACTCTAAATGAGTCAAATAACTACTGCTAAAAGCATCTATCTGGCTTTGTTTTGTTAACATAATGTTAATACGAATAAATCCTGCAGCGTTAAAACATAAAATCATACAGGAAGTAGCTTAATAGAAGCCAAAATTTCGTTGTCTGGTTATGATAGGAAACTCATCACTGTCTATGTTAAAAATGTATGTTTGCATTAGCGGAACAAAAATGTGAAGTTTTAAACCAAAATTTTTAACCAGAATTGCGGTTCCGGTATAGTTTTTGATTTTTGGCGGAACCGGAAAAAACTCTGGTACATTCTGTTATATAATGTGCTATAGATACTTTATATTTTAGTATAACCAAGAGTTCATGATGAAACCTTGAAGAAGGGTATGAATGACACTCATGCCACACTATGTTATATATATACGTTGTGGGATAGCGCGGTCCATTTCTCCTTTAGTTGTGCCACTTTGGGAGGAGGGGCGTGGAAATACGCAGTCCTACCTTTAGTAGAAGTTTAGTCCTACCTCTCCAGCTTTGTTCTGTAGCCAAACTTTTGTTCCAAAGCCGAACAAAATATAAAAGAATTTATTTTTTTGGTTCGGCTTTGGAACAAAAGTTGGGGGACGGTGGACAGAACCAAAGTTGGGTGGGACAGAACAAAAGATAAAAAGGTAGGACAAAAGTTGGGGGAGAGGTGAGCAGGATAAAAGTGGGTCACTTATCCCCTCTAAAATTGGGACAACTAAAGGAGAAATGGACCGCGTGATCCTACAACGTATGTAAAGTAGTGTTGCCTGAGTGTCACACTCTTCTTCAACGGTTCATCATGGAATTTTTGTATAACATTGTAATATATGTTAGAAAATTAAATATATTATATGCAAAAAACAACCTATTAATACAGCTGGACTTAGTAGTGCGGCTAGTACAAAACGCTCGCATAATAAGCAATTTGATCGAATCAAACATTAATTTAACAAAATACTATGTCTAATACCCGCAGGCTGCGCCTGATCGCTGCTCCCACCAGAAGGATAGTCGTTGTCATTAACTCGTGGCACAGGAGCCATTCACCCCGGCGCTGAATAAATGAGCAGTTTGAAGCAGTGTATAGTACAACCCAGTTTTGCAGTTTATTTGTTATGTTAGTTTTATGTATTAATTTTTAATAAATGTAGATCTTTAATATTTAAAATATATTTAAGTAATTTACGTTCATGTTCAACGATCAAACAATTTGAGACTGCTTGCAAGCCACGACACCGAACAAATTTCCGTATGAAGGATAGTTTTTACTTGAATGTACAATATCTTCCAGCTTCCATTACGAACGGCCACGTCGTAAATTATCGAAAATAAAGTTTTAAGCAGCGAAAATCTATGTTACAATGGTGTATCTTGCAATAGGAAGCCTATTACTGTAACGCTTGGGATAATACAGCCGAGAATACTACAAGCGGCAAACTGTTCTGTACTTGAGAAAGGAACATCAAGAGTGTTGTGACCGGGATTTGCTGTGCTGTAACCACACAGAAAGAAATATGCCTGATTGAGAACAATTATTAATATGCATTACAGTTATTCATGTACAAAAGCCTGGCAGCAGCATTTATGAACCGCAAAAACAAAACTGTGAAGTTTACGTACGAATTAGTGCACTACTCGTTACTTTTCCTAAACCGCAAACCAAATATATAGTTTCATCATGCTACGTAAAGTCAACCAAGATAGTAATATTGTGAACGTCGAGTTTCGAAATTTTCAATAAAGTCTACTTAAACCTAATGTGTATTTCATACAGTCTTGTACTTGCTTCTGATCGTTCAAATCGTTCATTACAAAAACGCTGATTTAAATTCCGATTATTGAGTCAGTCCTTCTTTAACCCTAGGTTTGAATTAAACTTGGAATTTTTTGGCTTAAAATGTTGACTAAATTTAAGTCAACGTTAACACAAGGTTAGGGTTAAAAAAGCAAGCTCGATGGTCAAAATTTGACTCATTTTTGTAGTTTACCTTCGAGCCTGCTAAGCTAGGCACTACGCTATTTAGCAGCTGTTGCATAGCTCCTTATAGAGCCTTTCGAAGTGGGCAAATAACAACGCATTCCGACCAAGAAAATAGAGTAGACAGCTAACATTGCCAACTGTAAACAGAGTTTGGTGTATATGTCGGTTTGCACGTACGTTGTTATTTGGTTGTCTTGCGAAGTTCCTTAAGAAACAGAGCAACAGCTCATAAATAGCTAAATAGTTTGCGAACGAGGCTATCACCCTTAAAACACGGTTTCCATCTCTAATGCCGGCTTTAGTTTGTTAAATTATGCATTGCATGCATGATACACAAGTTAATTCGGGTGTTAAAGTTTGAACGAAAAAGACTTTTGTAAAGTAGCTCTAAATTATAGATTTACCTACAGATCTGATACCTAGATATTAACAAACAAATTTCGAACAGCTAATAATTATAGCACTAATAACGGAAAAAATGATGGACGACAAATGTTATTTGACACTTTAGAACCCGAGGGCTGTAGTCCACTTACCAGCTGAAAATAGCAAGCCACAAACATCTAGGATTCATCGCACATTTATAGAGCAACAGAATATGGTAAGCACGCTAGCGTACAGCAGTGTGATTTTAATTAGACTTGCTAGATGTTAAAGCAGAGCTGTGGGCGGATACGGGTAGCCGCGGGCCGGACACGGGCTGATTTCAGCCCGTTGGTAGTGGGTATCCGTAAACGTCCTACATCATAGGTGACAAAGTCCCGCCGGCGTAATAGGGGGGGGGTAAATGTTTTTAAAATTTTTAGCCTAAAACTCAAAATTTTTCCGGAATTTTAGATAAATTTTTCAACTTCTCGTCTTTTACCAATTTTCGTTAAAATTTCCAGCGCGCGACCGATAATGTCCTGCAGTGACTGTTATTGCCAAATCTACTAGGTATAGTGTTGTGCAACCGCCGTTGTCACAGGGAAAATCTGCCTGAATTGACGTAAGGTAGATTTTTTCCTCATACACAAGTATTACTCAGTGGAAAAAGATGCCTAAATTGACGTGATGCAGATTTCTCCCTAAAGCACACTGTCCTCAAGGGGAAAATGACTGTCATCACGGCAGTCATAGCGTCGGATTAGTGTCTTGAATTTACATAAAACTATTATAATGGCTAACTCTTGTCATAATTTTTGAAGTAATACTTATCATGTTTTACAACTGTTCATACATACGTATTCATAATAATAGGGTTCAAGCAAACGGATTTGTTTACCAACTTCTGGTCAGAAAATGCAGTTTAGCCCTGTCATACCAGAATTCATTTGTGTATCTTCCAATGTTCGACATAATAAAACCCGCGCCAGAGATTGAACCGGGGACGTACGGGTGAAAACTTGTGTACGCAAACCACAGAGCTATCTGGGAGCTGTGGCTAAGTTTCTTAAGGAATCTCACAACGCGATCGAATAACAACACACGTTCAAACGTACGACATACGACAAACTCAGTAAACACACCGACTCGCAATGTGCGTTAGGCCCGTTTGGACCTAGTCGGCATGCAAGGATTAGTAATGCGATAGGTTAATTTTTAACTAAACACATTCCGGGCTGACTCTGATTGCGAGAACATTTTCGTATATACATTATCTTTTTAAAGAGCATATGTAATTCGGGTTTTTCAATTAAGCTTGTAAGAAAATGGTTAATTTTAAGAGTACCATTAGAATCAAAACCCTTTTCGGCTTGCGAGAAGAATATAACATGACACCGGCTTTATGAAATTTTTTTTGGTTTCCCAATGCGCTCTTGGCAAATGAAAATTTCGAAAAATGCATAAGTTTATAAACCATTTGAACAGCATTGACGAGCTGAGTCGAATGGTGCTAAAATCAACGGAATAAATTCAAAGTTAAGAGTTATTGGCATCTATATGAAGTCCTAGGCTATTAACCCTTTCATGCCGGAATTATGTATCGTGCAATGTTTGACAAACTCAAGCCTGTGCCTGGGATCGAATCCGGGACGTACGGGTGAAACTTGTGTACGCAAACCACTGAGCTATCTGGAAGCTGCGACTCAGTTTCTTAAGGAATCTCATAACGCGAACGAACTACACACGTTTAAACATACAACATACGATAAACTCAGTAAACACATCAATTCGCAATGTGCGTTAGGTCCACTTGGATTCAGCCGGTATGAAAGGATTAGTTATGCGATAGGTTAATATTCGGTTAAGACTAAGGCGTTAACGCATGACCGATTGCGAGCATTTTTGACTCAGCTTGATAATGGGGATCGAGCGATATATATATAAAATTATGCTTTTATCGAGAATCCTTATTTTTTGGGTACCAATTAATTTTGCGGAAATGTGTACATTCCGAACCAGCTTGACAAATGGTGCCAAAACTATCGCTGTATCTTCAAAATTGATCATTTCGGGCTGCGGATACTACAGTAAAAAAACCGAAATTACTAGGCGATTTTCCTTAGCCGCACTTTGTAGTTCCCCTTTATTAGATAGTGGGCGCTGTCATCGAAACGAACAAATTACTCCACTTAGGAGATGATATTGTAAGTAAATGAGCTTTTGCAAAATTTAATATATTGGGGAGGTCCACGGCTCTACTGGACATCAGCCGAAATTTTCAATACTATCAACTCCAATTAACGTGAAATATAACTCTAGTCATTGCGTATACCACCAATATATATTTTATTCCAAATCAACACTGCAAAGTAACAAATCGATGTACAGTGACAGAAATACTATGAAGATTAAATAATATAAAAATAAAAATAGCACCATACAATCGTTTATCAACGACTGGGCCGGCCCAAGCATACAACCAGAGAGGCGTTACATTGTAGCGTTAGAAAAAAGAACTGCTTAGGGCAGGGCGTTGGAAAGGGGGCGGCGGTTGCACCCGACTTAGACTTAGTGTGTCTCATATAAGGACCTAAGCTTAGACTAAGGCTTAGTATATCGAGAACGGCCCCATGTCAACTTTACCGGCCAAACATTATAACGTTAGAAAAAAGGACAGCTTAGAGCGGTGAATTCGGGGGACGGTAGCCCACCGACTTTCGCTTAGTACATGGCCCATATAGGGGGACCTTACCTTAGACTAAGGCTTAGTAGACCGAGAACGGTATGGCATGCACTATACGTAGACCCGTAAAGTTGACATGGGCCGAGAACGGCATAGCCTACATTTTATTTACGCCCCAGTGGGTTACTTTGGCCCAATCGGTGATAAAAACAGTAATCCCTGCCGCTTGATTAGCAGCTATTTAAAACGATGGAAAACACTAGCAGTGGGCCCGAAACAATAATTACGTAATATAGGCAAATAAAACATAATACAATAAACAAAACAATATTGTTCATGGATGAACAATTTTTTAACAATATAACTAGGTACAATAGGTTTCTTGCACATAAGAGAAATTTATGAATATAAATTTAAGTAGTCCTTCCATATTGATCTAAAATCACGTTTACAAAACGATCTGCAACCAATCCCGTGAACGTGGTTTAATTACTGAAAAATTACTTTGCAGCTCATAGTTGTCCACGCAGGAATAGGGGTATATATCCTTAGGGTCGGACCCCCCTTTCCTACGCAATATTTACCCACTTCATAAGTACCAGCACCTCCCAACCTTTTAGCGAGTGGTATATTTTGACAAATAATGATTATTTACCAAAATTATAGTTATATATTATATAACTATAAAATTGTAAAATATAAAACAATTAAATGTAAAATTATAAAATATATAACTATATAATTATAGTTTATTGGTGAAAATCACTGTTTTATACACAGCCCGTGCTTTGATATATGATGTTTAAGAACAGTAACATCGAATAGGTAGTAGCTCGAGATTATATACATATAAACGGCTAAGTAGGAAACAACTGCGTGCCTAAAATAGTTAAGTGGTTAGATCTCGTATCGTTTTGGTACAAAGTAAGAGAGTGGGTGGCTCCAATTTTGAAAACAGCGCAACATTTTGTAAAAGCAATTGTAGACTAACACTTTGGTCTCACAAGTCGTATTAGAATTTGAAGATTTTGCGGCAATAATACTTAGATTTGCAACTAATAATATAGATTTTCTCAATATAATTAAACACCAAACAGCTATATTATACACTGAATTTTATAAACCAAGGAAAAACCATTGGGAACCAAAAAAAACGTCACAAAACCGGCCAAAATGGTTTTGTGACAAAAAAATAGATTTTCTGGCCCGCTTCAACTAGTTCAGTCGGATGGTACCGAAACTATTACTGTACCTTCAAAATTGGTCATATTCCGCCAAAGGGGGTATAACCGAAAAGACACCATAATTCTGACGAATACAGTGACTTACTGTTGTATGAAGTGTCGTAAAATAGATCACAGCTTTACCGCAAAACGGTCGTTTCGTTGCTAACCCAATTTTCGCTCTCTCAAAAGTCGAGTGATCACACAACGCGTACTACTGCATTCGTAGATATGCACAACTTAAATTTATAAATGCCATTCATTTCATTTAACTTCATGATTAGTTTGGTCTAATTTCTGTAAAGCTCGCTGCAGGAAATCTGCCCAATAAGAATGTAGTTTTGCTGAAACAGAACTATACATTAACATGTATCAAGGTAACAATGAACTAATACTGTCACTAGAAAAGGCACTGCAAATAAAAAACGAACATTGTAATGAATTTAAATGCACAATGAATCAACCAACAAGACGTGTCCCAGATTTGTGGAGGGGTATCTCGGACCCCCATTTCTGTGGGTGGTAATCAGACTGGAAACAGACATCCGACCGCATCCCCGCCGAAACTAGGGGTCCGAGCTACTCAGTGCATGAGGGCCCCCATAATTGAAGTGGTATACCGAAAACGCCCTTGTGTCATTTCACGCTACGATGTACTTTTGGTCGGGTGATAAAAGTGGATATTTTGGTCTGTAGCACAGGAACGGGCAGGGAACTGGCAAAAATGTTATTTACGCTAGGTAGCCTCATTACTTAGCTATTTTAAACAAAAATTTTTTGGCCTCACCCCCACCATAAGGGGCTGGACATCTATCCACATAGGTCCCAAATTGACAATAACCGTAATGACTAATTTTACGGCCTGTTTTTTCCGGCTAATTGTGGCTCGATGTTAGAAATTATGGCCTTAACTCTTTTTTGTGCAGAATTTGCCAGGTCTACACTACGTTTTTAGTTACAACAAATTTCAAATCTGCGCCAATCCTGGAGAGTGGGAGCGGCCGTTATGGAATGAAACCCCATTTTTACCCCCCCCCCCCCCGACCAAATTCTTTTTGGTCATTACGCGTTACTTATGGACGGTACATAAACGTTATTCATAGATCATATCTATCACCGGGGTACATTGTTTAAAAAATAGTACACCAGGGCTTATTGTTACTTACCCCCGCGCCAGGGTTAAAAGATCGATTTTAGCACATTTGATTATCCCCCGACCATTGCTAGTGTGGGATATGTTGGAGTGAGTACAACTCTATTAATTTGTCTGTTATGGTTCATTCCCATGAAAAAGAGAATGGTGAAACGATGTGAGCTCTATCCCACGGCCGACCTGTTGATGTCAGATTTTTACCCCCCCCCCCCCGCCGTCCACCACCAAGACTTCGAAAAATCGACCATGTGACGGTATTTCGATGAAAGTTCGCGCGTGTAGTTCATATTACATTGTGGCACTGCATTTCGGCCACATATGACACAAAATTATTTTTTTAATTTTGAATTTTATCCCCTCCCCCGACCACGTTACCAGACATGTACACTGGCGATTGATATGCATGTACCATACTATTTTTGGATGAAATAATGTAGAGTGGATGATATGAAAAAAAGAGTGTTGCTTCTAGAATTTTTGAGTGGTTTTGAACGTAAATAAAAAATTTAATCCTACCCCCCGACCACATTATTTTTGGATGAAATAATGTAGAGTGGATGATATGAAAAAAAGAGTGTTGCTTCTAGAATTTTTGAGTGGTTTTGAACGTAAACAAAAAATTACCCCCCCAACCACCAGTTACTTCTGGCATTCTAACATGTCTGGCAAAGGGAATATTGTAATTTTTTTGCACAACACATCCCCCAGGCTAAACTATCGATACAAAAAGCTACCGTTTATGGCCGCTTCGTTTCCATTTAGTAACAGCTATAAATCGGCACCCGCCTATTTTAGAAGTGATAAGTTCCACCCCAGAATAGGCATAATAAGCTTTATTTTTGACATACGGAGCTCGGCCAAGCCTCATTTTGACCGCGCCGATAGGCTGCACGAGATATATAATCACAAAATGGAGGCTAGATTCAACCTTGGGCATGCCGGCGGCCATTTTACGTCTGATAGACTAGCCATCAGGGGTGGTAGTTGGGAAGCTATAGCAGCAGAACGGTAAAAAATTTACTACAACTAGCTCAAATTCGAAATCCTTGACGTTTTTGGTCATAGGGAGTAAAACTGAAGATAGTCGGAGCCAAAAAAGATATTAGTCATTTTTTCTGGGAAAAAGGACATCGTAGGGTGAAATGACCCCCGAGTCATCAAATACGCATTTACATTAGAGTACTAGCAAGTGATACACTCTTCCATTATGTATATACTCCTGATTGTGCCAACAACGCTAAATTTTATTTTAGTGGCTTTTGTGAATGAAGTTTTAATAATAGCTTTCTTTTATAAACCTTTGATGAAAATACCATCACTTATGAGTTAAAGGAAAGAATATTTCCCACAAAAGTCAAAATTATACAGAAAACGCATGCTTATGACTTAAAGATGGCTAAACCTACAAGTATACATACCGATCATGAATTGTATAAATAATATCATGGCTTTCGCAGCACATTAACACATATATATGTACTACTACAGTCACACTCAGAAAAACACAGATTTTCCAAGAATCGTTCGCGAAAAACTCCCAAATAGCAATCAAACAACAGTTAAATGTCCGCGAAAGATTCCCTTTCATTTCTGAGCGTGCCTGTAGTTTCGGGCGTAGAGAGTGAACACAAACTCTCTTGCTTATGACTTAAAGATGGCTAAACCTACAAGTATACATATCGATTATGAATTGTATAAATAATATCATGGCTTTCGCAGCACATTAACACATATATATGTACTACTACAGTCACACTCAGAAAAACACAGATTTTCCAGGAATCGCTCGCGAAAAACTCCCAACTAGCAATCAAACAACAGTTAAATGTAAGCGAAAGATTCCCTTTCATTTCTGAGCGTGCCTGTAGTTTCGGGCGTAGAGAGTGAACACAAACTCTCTTGCTTATGACTTAAAGATGGCTAAACCTACAAGTATACATATCGATTATGAATTGTATAAATAATATCATGGCTTTCGCAGCACATTAACACATATATATGTACTACTACAGTCACACTCAGAAAAACACAGATTTTCCAGGAATCGTTCGCGAAAAACTCCCAAATAGCAATCAAACAACAGTTAAATGTCCGCGAAAGATTCCCTTTCATTTCTGAGCGTGCCTGTAGTTTCGGGCGTAGAGAGTGAACACAAACTGTGTGACTAGTCAACGGCTATTTTGATATTCGAAATTGAGTTTCCTCAGTAACCTTTCCGGAAAAAGACAATAACATAAACGCAATATGCGTCCCTAAGAAATAAGTATATGCATAAATGTACGTTTAAAACAATGAAAAACCATGTTTAACCTGTTATATAATACTACTTTCATGTCCAACAAGTAAGAAAATAACTTTGATGAAAACTATAACACCAATTTTTTGCGGATATTGTCAAACTACAACTTTACTGCACGAAAGCGGAAGCACCGGTAATTAAGAGCTACGTTCAGTTAATATAGGAAACCTGCATGGTAGCTATTTTCGACGCGACCCCTCAGAATATTTAAAAATTCTGAAACCCTCATATGGCCAAACAAACATGAATATAAAATTCGTTTGAGCAGCGCAAACACAATGTTAGCTGCACTATAGAAAATATCGCGTATCGAATAAAAAATGGAAAATATATCATTCTACTTAGCTATATGGTATACATAACACATTAAGGAAAAAATTTTGCATACTTGACCGTGATTCGAGGTATACGTCCGATCGCTACACTGGCTCCGTTTTAATGAAAATGCAATGACAAAGAATGATTTTAGTATAACGCATGGCAGACAATTGAAAAATAGATCTGACACTTTATTTCCGCTATGGTTTGGCTTTTTGTTTCGACAATGCACAGAAATTATAAATACCGGAGTAATTCACCGGATTGCCGTATAGCCCCATGACATGGTCTTGTCGATTTTGTATTACGTTGGCCTGGAAGCTCAAGCATACACCAGCAGCTGACAGCTACTGCATTATTAAGTTCAAGTGTTTGCATTGACTACGAGGAGTGAATACACTGAACGTGACGCGCGACATCCGTAACAGCAACATTGCCGCTACTTGAGCCCGACGGTCGTCAACCGAATCTTTGTAATTTCATTGCTTCTAGTTTTAACGTAGTGCAGACGTTACATTGGTATGCAAATAATGTTTTGAAAATCCCAAACTGGACACACTGACAGAAAAAATACACCACTTTTAATGCAGTTTAGCATTGAATATATATTTTTATGGGGTCTCTATATCAGGCATCGCCCTAATTCATCGTTTTTAATTCTGTATTTCCACAGCGCAATTAGCTAAGCGATGCACACGTAGAATAGATTTTTCTCCAACCTGGTTTCACGAACATGGTCAACTACGTTTTCTCTCAAATTTCTGTAAGACACATAAAAATATTTGCATATATAAATTATTCACATCCCTACCAAACAACGAATTATTGGAGCATAAATAACAATAAACATGTAAAAAACCTATATTATGGAAGGTACCATATTATACCAGCCCAGGTTGCTCGTAATGTAATTCATATCATAATGACTCGACTAATGCCATCTTATGGTCTGGGTAAACTGTTGCATACGACATCTACCAGTCCAACCATTATCTCTGCAACTAAACCAAACCCACGGGCCAAATATGACCAATGCAGTATACTGCCAGCAATCACTCAGTCAAGGATATGTACCTCGGACTGTGTGTTTTAAATATGATCATGTTCAATCACCATTCGTATACAAACAGCAAAATCAATAATATCTTACTTAAGCACTATATCCGACACATTTCGGGTTTCATAAGGTTTTTCAAACGATTTAACTAAATACTAAAGCCCACGCGCCATGAAATTTATTTTGCGATCTGCCAGTGCGTTTGAAAATTCAAGAAAAATGGGCCATCTCCAAGTGGTTCATAAGTACAGTACGCACCAGAAATGACTGTCGTATTTCGGGAGAGTGGCTCGTTCGAGATTTCGATTCATATATTAATCTATTTTTAGAACGAATTTATTTCGATCGAGGATCGAGTCCCGAGCGAGAGTCATTTTTAGCGGGATCTGTATCAGAAAATGATAATGACCCAACCTACAACCAACGTTACATAAGCATTACAACACCCTAAAGGTTTATGTTGATGTCCCAGAAAATATTTCTTACCAATTATGACTAGATTATACGCATAATGATAATATAAACCAATTACACCGTAAAATTATCCACTAAAAACAACTAACAAAAGTAATCGCCTTGGGATATCCCAGTGGTAAAACCGTGAATTCATTTTCAGTTTTCGTACGTCGGCGAAATAAAAAAACTTTTAGAAGCTGTAACATAATTCCATTCCAACCGAAGTGCACCTTCAAGAGCATCATTTGATAATGAATCAGCCTAGTAAGCTTTAAAGTTAATAAAAATCGAAGCATTAAAAAGCACATAAAATTTTAAATAGATGGTTATCTCACATTAATCATTAGTGCTATGATTTAACCCCACAAGGAAGCTGTTATTTTAAATTTCAGCGCACTGATCACTAGCTACCGCCTCATCATGCCCTCTTTCGAAAGCCCGCGAAAGAAATAATTTTTGGACTTTCTCGACCGATTACAAGTTTTAACCGGTATTCAAAATATAAAGGCAGGAATACAGGGAAAAACCGGAACCGGAACCGTCCATTTAAACCGGATCCGGAACCTGGTCTTCGAAATTTATATATAGTAAAACAGATGACGGAAGAAATGAAGGTATAGTGGATATAAAATGCATTAAAAATAACTTTTACATTAAACTTAATGTATTGTGATGGTATTATTGCCTTTCTGAAACTTTAAAGACTGAGGAAGCTAATAATATTTATTTATCGATCAAATATGTCGGTTTTTGGACATTCAGAGCGCAAAATGTCTTCTACTATACACCATTGCGTATACTGCGTCAAATCGAATGTGCTTACAAAGCTTGGAGCGTAGAATACACACTTTCGCTCTGTCTCCAGTCGCCTCCCTTTACTACACATACGTTTGTTGCACGTTCTTCTGTAGGAAACTTAAAATTATTGGTTTATATGATTCTAAGAGAAAATAATAGATAGAAGGTAATTAATTTTCTGATCAGTGGTCAGAGACACTGTTTAGGCTAGCGTTGGTCAAACAGTGCCCGTCAGTTAGATCATAATGATGATGATAACTTTCTAATCAGAATGCTATAAATGAGACACAGTTTCACAGTGCTCGCACAGTTTCAATAAATACAGTTCATTGCCAAGAAAGCAGTTTCTAGCTGCGTTGCAAATAATGTTAGTTTACTTCAATTTAGACTGATTTACCAAGTTTACAAGCGCGCCGGCGGGTGCTTGACGCAATTTATGTTAGCCAAGCATACCCTAAGTATTGCGTAAGCCATACTCTGTTACCGAGTTGGATCGGTTTAATTCAAACGTATCCCACAGACTTCTGAATGTGTAAAATAGCTGCTACAAGCATCGACCTGGCTTTGATTTAACAAACTCCTGCAGGTTATTATGAAAAATTCCTGCTCAAATTATGTGCCCTACTTACGTTTCACAGGGCAAATTGGTTAGTTAATCTATTCTTTTGCTTGGCTGTATTGGAGCGTGATCATTGTATAATATATTACATATGTTTGGATTACAGGATGAAGCAAAAAACGTGGAAAATTTCAAACAAAATTTTTAAACCCGAATTCCGGTTCCGGTATGGTTTTTGCCCTTTGCCGGAACCGCAACCGGAACACGATTTTCGCCGGAACCGGAATTCCGGTTACTCCCTGCAGAAAAACTATCGCCACACCAAAACGTCAAAGATACAACCTCCAGTAATCTCTCCAAATTGGAAGTACATTGACATGCCGGTGTGGTTGACTACAACAACTCTGAAATCGTCAAATCATTTAATATTTTTATCAGCGTTTTCTTCCTAATATATTCCAATTAACAGTTAAAAACTGCAGCAAACAAAGTAGCAATATTTATTATGACGAAATGTTAGCCTTAACGTCACATGACACAAATGGTCATAAAATGTGATAATTCTAATATAAAACAAATTAGAATATTGTACAAACAAATAAAACAGACTAGATTCCCAAAATAAAATTGCATTATATGTTAAAAATCATAGGTGTCGATAGGGATGCCATCCTAGCAAGGATCTGACCAACCGCAAGCTACAGCAAACCCCAGCAATTGCCGAAGGTGCGCGACAAATTTTAACGGAAATAAGCAAAAATAGGACTAAAAGTGACAACAATTCGGGGTAAAGTTGGTGAAAAATGGAAAATTAGGAAATATTTATCGAGAATTGACAACATTGGGGGGCATAACTTGAGTTCCTATAAACTTCAGAAATTTGCCCCCTGACGACCCCTCCGACACCATCTACCTTCACTAAGCCTACGGACCTTGGACACATGTGGCTAAAAATAAAACCTAAAATCACACCGCCGCCTTGCATTGCAGATGGCAAAAATACTGCTGTCCCGCAATATTACAGCTAATCTCACAAATAAAGCTACATATTATTATTTCAGCTATAGCATCATAAAAGTCCTTTACTGCTGCAGTAATATTGAATTGACGAACACGACCGAATACGAGCATATCGGACAAAAATGTAAGAAAATATTATGCAGGCTGAAAATTACGAACTGAAACGCAAACATACATTATGTGTTCAAATACAGTTACGTACACAAAAAGATGGATGCCAGTTGCGTTCTCTCGCGCCCAAAAACAATTTTGCTCGTCGTCGTCTGCATTTTTGTCCGTGATCGTAACGTATACACAACACAAATGCGCATTATTATATTCACACAAAATGGTAAACCGGCAATGATTCTACGAGCTTTGGCAGGATATTTACTTGGGAGAGTATAATTACATATTTTGGCATAAATATGAACTAAAAACAACAACTTATAACAATCTAGGCCTGGCATAGCTAGGAATATCACCGGAAACGATGTTAATACCCGAGGGACCATTACTGGACTGCACCGAATATCGCGGCACATTTCGAAGTACAGGCTGTTGCTGCTGTTGAAGGCTTGCAAGGTAGCCAGCTGCTGGTCCATTACTAACATTCGACGCTTGTCTTGAGACATTTTTCGACGACAAAGGAGAGTGTGGCACTGACGTAGTTGTTTTTACAGTTGTTGACGTTGTGCACGACAGTTGAGTCAGCTTGGTATGAAAATCCCTCAGCTTCGACACACCTTCCGTCATCATATAATGAGAAAACGGTTGCAGAATCTGAAAATGAAAAAGAAAATGAAGAAAATCTTTCTGAACTTGCCATCTTACAGGTTGTCAAAATAATAATTATCATCCATACTCGTTTGCTCATAATACGTGCATTCGATTTCCAAATTACGTTTTGTTCATATTCTTGCTATGCGCACATTAAACATTAAACTGAGTTTATAACTTCATGCAAATGTAATAAATCATTATTAATCTAGTATAACTTTCAATGTAGCATAACAATACAATACAATACAAATTTTATTCAGATCCTATTGGTACAGTATTGCTACGAGACTTTTCATTTACTGCAGTGTTCTGCTCCTGAAACGCGTTCATACGGCTCGAGAATGAATATTCATTAAACGCCGTCCGCACAGCTTGCTTACTAACGTTCACAGAACACTGCTAGATATTTTGTAAATATTATAATATGGCTGAACTAGGAAGTGAATAATATAACGGCAGAATGGGGAGGGGGTAAGTCCTCGCCTCTTATATCTGTCCGTATTATTTCGTGAATATTTTAGAATAACATACAGATTGAAATAGATTCCAAGACACTAAACAATTTGATATGTTTAGTAAATAAAAACCAGAAAGGGAGCAAATATCACTTATTTATAGGTTTCTGCTAAAATTGAAATACTTACTCAAGTCGATGAAGTCTAAAGCATGTTTGAATTTACTACTGTTTACAGCTTCAATCAGCGGTTGTGTTCCAGCATACTGAGGCAATTGGTTCCACACATCCACTATTCTAACAGCAAAACTGTGCTTGAGTGTGTTAGAGCGAAATTTAGGCTTAATAAGCTTTTTATGATGCCGGCGCGTGTTAATATTGGGAGATAACATAAATAGGTCTTGACACGAGTTTATTTCATTACTAAGGCACTTAAAAACCATTACAAGGTCGTATTTTAGCCGTCGTAGTTCAAGAGGTTCTAGATTGAAGTATTTTAATCTTTCAGCGTAAGACATGTGACAGAGGTGTGCACGCGCTGTTAATCTACGTGTAAAATAACGTTGAACTTTTTCTAATTTATCAATATCAGATAAGTAACAAGGAGACCAAACCACGCTACTGTATTCGACAATAGGACGAACGTATGCTAAATATGAACGCAACAAAGCATCAATGTCACAGTTTAAAAACAGCGGAATAACATATTAATGACGCGATAGGCTTTAAAAACAGCGTAATTGCAGTGTGCTGAAGATTTGAGATCACTTCTTATCATAACACCTAAGTCTTTGCAGGTGCTGAGGGACGGAATTTTGTTTCCTAGTAAGTAGTACTCGAAATATGGGTTACTTTTGCCCAAATGCAAGACACTGCGTTTAGGTACTGATATGGATAATTGCCAGTTTTTTGCCCAATTATCTATACGAATAAGAGCGTTCTGCAATCAATTTGATGAAACTATATCTTCGTTATTAATCAAACTGACATATATCTTTACGGCATCAGCAAATAATTTACAATCAATATCATTAAGACAGCAAGTAATATCATTTATATATAAAATAAATAATGTCGGCCCTAGCACACTACGCTGTGGAACTCCAGATGTGACACGATGCTGGTCTGACAGTGTGCTATTTAGTTTTACACGAAAAGTCCGGTTGCGGAGAAACGCTGTTATCCATTTTAAAAGGTGTCCGTTGATTCCAAATGTTGGAAGTTTATTGATTAGTTTCACGTGCGAGACGGTATCAAAAGCCCTCGAGAAATCTATATACACTATATCAACCGAGTTTCCGGTGTCAATAGCTTTAGACCAGTCCGTGACACATTCCAACAATTGTGCGCAGGTTGATTTTTTTGATACAAATCCATGCTGTTTAGAACATATTAAATTATTATTACGTAAGTGTGATACAAGATAATGATTTACAATAGATTCCATAATTTTACAACAGTTTGAAAGTAATGATATGGGCCGATAATTCAGCATTTCCGATGGGTCACCTTTTTTGTATACTGGTATTATATCGGCACAGAGCCAGGATTTTGGCAGTTTTCCGTTAACAAAAGATTGTTCAAAAATATGTGATAACGGAAAGCAAAGAGAATCTCTAAGTCCCTTAAGGAAATACTGCGTATAGCCCTCCGGAGAATGGCTGTGTTTCGGTTTCAGGCATCCCATGAACTTATGAGTAATTTGTGGCGTGAACGGGATCCTGAAATGCTGCTTCGGTATGTTGGCACGGATTTTCCCTGCATTTGCCCATCGTCCGATACGAAAATCGAGACGAATGCTTCGGCTAAAACGTTTGATCGTAATTTGTCGTTAGTAACTAGAATACCGTCTGGAGAACAGAGTGCACTAACTCCAGAGATTACAGATAAGCGGGTTTTTACATACTTAAATAGATTGTTTCTGTTGCCAGTTGTAAGAATTTGTCTCTCCCGATTACGTTTGAACCGGGCAATAGCTTTATTGCATTTTAAGCTATGCCTCTTGTACGCTATGTGGTCTGAGGTTAACTTACAAGATTTCCATAATTTAGCCTTTTGCTTAACGAGCTTCTGGATAAAGCGAGGGTAAGACGTTTTATGTTTAGTACCAATCTTAGTATTTGGAACAAATTTTTCACAGGCATCATTTAAAATGCAACTGAACAAGTTCCATTTATCGTCGACATCAAACACAGTATTAAGCATAAGATCCCAGTTATACGATAGCAAAAAACTATTCATTGAAGCAAAGTTAGTACACCTAAAATTATATGCATAAAGAGAATTAGGTGCTGTGTCCGGAGTTAATGACCCGGCTCTATGGAAATCGATTGAAACGTGGTCTGCATGACATTCTCCACTGGATATTTGGGGAACATTCAGCGGAGAAGTTGTTAATAGAAGATCAAGGTAGTTTTTGTCATGAGTGGGAAACGTAGCCATTTGGTGTAAACTTAACTCGTGAACACAATCCATAAAATAGTTATTGATTGAACTATTAGTCAAGTTGTTGTTGATCCAATCAATATCAGGTAAATTGAAATCACCTACAATCGTAACAGGACATGCTACGTTGTTAATGTATCTTAGACAGCTTGTTAAACAAGACATGTGGTCCTTATCCGAGGTCGGTGAGCGGTAGAGGCACACTAGTCTGTTTCTAGTTGAAATAAATATATCAATTGAAGTGATTTCCAAGGTGTTATATTCATTTAGTGTAATATCGACAACACAATGCTTTATATTCTTATGAACAAGAATAGCTACTCCACCGCCTCTACCGTTTAACCTGTCGCTACGATATATACTGTAATTGCTGGTACTAATTAGAGAATTGAGAAAGTCCTGCGTAAACCAAGTTTCGCATACTGCAACAATATGAAACAGTTCAGCAAAAAGCATCGACTCTAGTTCTGCGATCTTGTTAACTAGACTTCGTGCATTGAAAAAGTGACATGTAATACATTCTTTTGGGTCTGGCGCTGTAGTATTTGCTCCCTCTTTTAGTTTAACTGAACTGTTGCATTGTTGCGACTATGATTAATGTGAACTGAAAGTTTACCATCGTTATCGGCAAAACTGTAGTCCAGATTTGTATGTTTACCTCCAATGAGACGCCCGTCCTTGTTACGGGTACAATTTTTAAAAGCGACCAGTTTCTCTTTTACTACAACATAATGAGTTGTGTTCTGGCAGTTGTCGCGATTGCTTAAATTGAGGTCGTTAGCTTTTCTACGAAGAGCTGTTTGTTGCTTTAATTCGTTCTCTGTCATTGAGCGTCGTATAAATATATTAGCGAGTTCGGTATGATCTTTGAGTTTTTTCGCGTTCTGCAGCAACGATCGGGCGACGCCAGACGACGACAAGCGAACTTTAGAAGACGAGGTATAGCGTTGGTATTGTCCCTTGATCCGGTCTGGCCATAAATTCCCATTCTGTAGACTTTCTGGACTTCGGTAGAAGGATGTAGTTTTTTGACGTATCATAACATATCATAACATTCAATCACTTTCGTACTATTTCTTAGTACTACAAACAGCCGTAATTGGTTGTGTCCGCTTCCTGTGGTTGCGTTTGTTATAATATATACGAAAGGATAACCTCTGGTATTCGTTATTAATGAACGCCAAAATGTCGAGTTTATGTCATAATACGTTGAATTTATTCATCTGTTACAGGTTTCAGATTTGACGATGTAATATGTAAACGGCCACAGCTTGTGAGTATATTGAATCAAATCTAGTAAGACGAGTGTCAGTTTTATTTGTGTTTTGCGCGAACATCCCGTCATAGTGAAGCAGCATCGAAGTTACATATGTAATGTATGTAGTTGCCAGATTGAATTAAATGCATTAAATTTAACTATTCAGCATCTCATACATATTGCTTCGGCAGCCATAAGACCAAGAATTGTCTTGCTCGCATGATAGTATGTCACGCCGAGCTAGCGCTATACCAAACAAAGACTGCAATACCATCCCAAAATTATGTTCGCAACATTGGTTGGGCGGAGTGATTCGCGCGATAGCTCGCTTGAAAACGTAAAATCACTATTTATACCATCCAGCTGGGCGCGATGCCCAACACGAACATCTCATCCCCATCCCCCACCCGGAAAAGGTGGAGCGAAGGGATTTATCAATAAAAACCGAGGTCCGAAAAATCAAGTTATTTACTATATCTGGACAAACGCCATAGCATAAGAGCCAAATGGGGCTCATTCTGTAGAGTAAATAAGCCTCTGTAACACTAAACTGGCTTTCCCACGGAGGGGGATGGCCCCACAGCAGTGAATAACCGGAACCGGAACCAGCAACCGGAACCGTCCATTTAAACCGGATCCGGAACTTGATCTTCGAAATTTATATATAGTAAAACAGAATATGGAAGAAATGAAGGTATAGTGGATTTAAAATACATTAAAATAACTTTTACATTAAACTTAATGTTTTGCGATGGTATTGTTGCCTTTCTGAAACTTTAAAGAGACTGAGAAAGCTAATAATGTTTATTTATCGATCAAATATGTCGATTGTTGGACACCCAGAGCAAAAAATGCCTGTCGCTATACACCATTGCGTATATTGCGTCAAATCGAATATGCTTACAAAGCTTGGAGCGTAGAATACACACTTTCGCTCCGTCTCCAGTCGCCTTCTTTACTACGCATACGTTTGTTACATGTCCTTCTGTAGGAAACTTGAAATTATTGGTTTATATGATTCTAAGAGAAAATAATAGATAGAAGGTAATTTTCTGATCAGGTACACTATTTAGGCTAGCGTTGGACAAACAGTGCCCGTAAGTTTTGGACAAACAGTGCCCATAAGTTAGATGATAATGATGATAACTTTCTAATCAGAATGCTATAAATGAGACACACTGTGATGTTGCTCGCACAGTTTCAATAAATACAGTTCTTTGCCAAGAAAGCAGTTTCTAGCTGCGTTGCAGATAACGTTAGTTTACTTCAATTTAGACTGATTTACCAAGTTTAAAAGCGCACTGAGGGTCCTGACGCAATTTATGTTAGCCAAGCATACCCTAAGTACTTATGCGTAAGCTATACTCTGTTACCAAGTTGGACCGGTTTAATTGAAACGTATCCCACAAACTTCTGGATGTGTAAAATAGCTGCTACAAGCAACGACCAGGCTTTGATTTAACAAACTCCTGCATGTTATTATGAAAAATTCCTGCTCAAATTATGTGCCCTACTTACGTTTTACACGGCAAATTGGTTAGTTAATCTTTTCTTTTGCCTGGTTGTATTGGAGCTTGATCATTGTATAATATATATTACATATGTTTGGATTACAGGATAAAGCAAAAAACGTGGAAAATTTCAAACAAATTTTTTAAACCGGAATTCCGGTTCCGGTATGGTTTTTGTCCTTTGCCGGAACCGCAACCGGAACACGATTTTCGCCGGAACCGGAATTCCCTTATTCGGTTACTCCCTGCCCCACAGGTATTTCTTGATTTCCCCAGTTTGTCCCTTCCCAGCTATCTTTTCGCCTGAATAATATGCCAATATTTCTATGCAAAGCAAAAAATAAACCAGTTTTACCTTATGAAACTAAAAAAATTCCTAAATATTTGCGCTGCGGGCAAGGGCTCTATGATTCCCGTCAAACGATTTTGTTTCATTATAACATGCAATATTATAGTATATTCAGTCTGATTCAGCCAATTTTGCTATTTTCCTGTTTTTTAGTCCCCCCAGCGCAGCAGCGGAGTCCCCAGATCGACCTGCTAGAAATCGGATTTCTCGCACCTTACAGGGGCCCCCAGTTCGGTCTAGGGGGGTTCGGTTTTCGAGGTACTTTGAAGGCAGTTTAAGAAAGCTAGTATATCATGTTTTGCTAAGCAGCTCATTCAGGATGCAGGGATTTAGGTTAAAAGTGTTTTAAATGGGCCCAAAAGCCCAAAATTATGTAAGAATACTATATTTCCGCAACCGCTAGAGCGATATGGCCGTTATAAATGGTCTCATTTTTGCAGAACAATTTATCCGGTTTATTATTCCAATACTGTGCAGCTTACATGTTCAAATATAAGGCTGGTAATTTCGTCGATTGTCTGGCCATATTCACGAAAATTGCCCGAATGCCTAAAAACAAAATATTTCCGACGATAAACTCTAAATAATTTATTATTAACCATCAAAATAATAAGATTGTTATTTTATTAATCATCAAAATAAAAAATAATAACTATGTTTCTATTCCAAAATTATTGTGAAAAACTGAAGCACCGTTCTCCCAGAAAACATATTCACTGTTCTCTGACCTTTCCATATTGAGAGGTGGGGACCTGGAATTTTTCAAAAACTTTCAGTTCACACTGGTAACAAGATAAGTGCATCCAGGGTCCCGGTTCCTTCCTTCTAGAAACAATCTGGATTATAAAGGTACAAAATGTTTCCTGACAATTTTTTTGCTTCCTCTCCACCACCAAAGACACCCCCAGTCGACACGAAAAAATAATGGTGGCCGTCAACAAACATATTAATATAAACACGAACCACGTACACTAAGGTGACCAGTATAATTAGTAACGACAAATGTCGGCGTTAGAGTTACCAAATTCTCATTCACCTTTAGTTTAAGCTACACTACCGCGTACATTAAGGAGACTTGTATTTAGTCTACGCTACTGCGTACATTAAGGAGACCTGTATAATTATTAACGAAAATGTCGGGGTTAGGGTTACCAAATTGTCATTCACCTTTCGTTTAAGCTTACCAATTCATTTTCAGTCACCTGCACTGGGCTTCCCAAATTGGGTGCCATATAGCATTTGTTGATTCCCCTGGCAAAATTTTGGGCTCCCCCCGGTGCATTGCCTCTTGGCAATTTTTTGTTTCCAATCGGTCCAAAGTACATAAAATTTGATCAAAATTTGTACTACAATTCCGTTATGAAACCAGAAATTTCGCAAATTTTGTCAAAATTTGCTTCAAAATCACTCTCTACATCAAAAGCGTTTTGGCATTGTTTCCCCACACGATTTTTAATCGTTTTTGTCCTGGAAATATCAGGCGCCCTCAATTCGTGACTTTTGGCAAAATTTTCAGCGAATGTATAGCCCAGCTGCAGTTTCAACAAGTGACCATAATTGTTCCTGGTACACTGCGGAATGCTCGTTGTGGAACGAAAAGAAAACAGCAACCATACTATTATACTTTGTAATATTAGTTTTATTAAACTGTAAACCACCACAATTCGTCATTTACAACTGCAATAATACTGATGCAGATGTAGAACAAAACAAATACAATCGTGTTGATGAAATTGCATAATTCGAAATAAATAATTGAAACTTCATTCTTAATGCTAGTAGCTTTTACCAAATATGCATTCTTGACAATAAAAATTAATGCGATAGTAAACTTAAGGTGACCTCACTACCATTCTATTTTGTAATTTCTCATAAAAATTGTAACGAAACGCTTTTTGTCAAATTAAAATTTGGTGAAAAACTCTTCATGAACATACAGCTCTGCGCTTAAAATCTTCCATTTTGCTTCGTCACAATTCGAGTAAAATTACCGAAATTTTGTGGTACAAAAATTATCGAATCTCAAGTAAGCTGATTTTGATCGTGAACATCACGATTTTAACTAAAAAATCGATTTGACTGTGACGTCACATTTTCACTAAATTTATTCGCGAACACAGAGTAAATCTATATGCAAACTTGATAGGCATTAGAGAACCAATATTCTGTTCAAGCACAAGGTGTAATTTTTGGCACTTGAATTTGATTTTGCTAATTTTCAGTTTGCGAAAAAGCGATTAAAATCCAATATTTCTTCCGTAACAAGGATTGGCGATTCGACATGGGCTATTGAAAAATAGGATGCTCGGTGGGATCACCTTAAGTTTATTCACGCATTATGTTTTGACATAAGTTCAGCATTTTACTTTTTGTTATGGCTACGTAACACATTATCAATCCTTAGATAAGACGACATTTTCTAATATTGTTAAGCAGCTCCACCCCTAGTGTATCAAGTTACGTTTTTCACTACAGTGATTGTGTAAAGATTGACCACGTAAGCCAACAGTACTCGCTACAATTCGACGCTGGTAACGACACAGTCAATTGTGGCGAGTACTATAAGTCTAAGCGCAAGGCTAAAGCTAGGGTTAGCCTCATCTCACCATAATTGAACATCCAATTTCGGTCCTACGGTACTCATGTCAAGCCCCCCACCCAACACTGTTATAACAGCAAGCTTGACATGAACCATTTTACATTGGTTCATAGCATTCCCTGGTCAAACTGACATTATTCGGGCTCCTAGAAATAAAATTTTCACGCACAAAGCAAACACAAAAGTATACAGTGCAAGTTCTGGGAAAATCCAATATGTCACAATGAATATATTTTTGTTTAGCTCCATACTCGTTTCTTTTTCGCTTTAATAATACAAAACCTCCACAAATATTTGTGAGTGTTAAGATATTAACACGCCCCTTTGTTTCACATTATTTTATTCCGACCAGTTCTAACCTTGCGTAAACCCACAGCGATATAGCAATGAGCAATATAGCGATGAAGCTGCTGAGGATACGTGCGACGAACCCCAGATACACCAGCTCGAAAATTTCCTGTAAACAAAACACATTTCACCACCGTCGTACCAATTGCACAGCATTGTAAATAAGCGTATTTTTGCTGTCCAAAAATGAGGTAAAGAAATACATTATAAAACCTAAGCGATATTTTATATAAAGCTTTAGTCACATATTCACGAGAGATGTTTTTAAATTTTCACCATTCTGTGCTACCCTTCGCATTACGTCAATGTATTACACGTTAAATGTGACGCCGTCTAAATTTATTTTTCGTGTAGAAACGAAAATAATAAAACTGGTCACAAAATTAAATTTTATTTCAATGGTTAAAAACTTTATATATTACGTACAGCATGGCGGTTTAGGCCAACAATGGGTGTAGAATAATAAATCTACCCAGAACGGTAGATTAGTAACACAGGGGTCATATGGTATATAATAGTGTACACCAAGTTAAATATTACCAATGATTTTCACCAAGAATTTTTGAGCGCAAACGATCATACAAAAGCTTAGCCTCAACTAACTCTATTTCGAATTTTAATTTTACAAAAAAGCGATACAGCTTCTGTTTTGCAATATAATTAGTTGGTCTATCAGTGTGTGAGTTATTGTTAGAAATGCGTGACTTGATGACACTTGTAGCAGTTGTGTAAATTGTTAACTACTGTTTATGTTGGTGCGGGATTATGTGAAAATTTAGGTCCATTATGATGTTATTAAGGTACTTTATCGTACATGTGGAACTTACATGATCTACCGACGTCGGGTCTGCCAGTGCCATTTCTGAGTATTATATGTGGAAACCGATAGTACGTAGCACGAATTTAACGATTTTAGGATGTGACTAAAATTTTATCTAATTCGTTTGGAATTCACGGACTTATCATCGAGCTCTGACTCAAAAATGGGAATTGAGGTGATTTAGTAAAAGAAAATTATTTTAAATAATCTGTGATGGCGCGAGCTCAATAAAAATAATGGTAATAATCCTCACACTGTCGGGCTTAATTTGAGGTCAGAAAGAACCAGCTGTGCTGACGTTCGGTACGGTACCCTTAAAGAATTATGGAAACTGCCCCATCGTTATGTTTCCCTCATCGAACGGAACCCAAAAATATATTTCGCTCGCCTCTAGAACATAACCCAAGTCCGTTTGAGGCCCTGAAACTCTATTTTTTCTCCCGTTAATCTGGTTGGGCTCCCTGAGAACCATGTTTTCTCTTCTTCGTCTTACCCCCATGGTGTTAAATGTCACAATGATCGGCTCGCGGGGTCGAGTGCGAGGCCCTTGCCTCCATTTATCCACTGGATAAGTAGCTGAACGTCTTTTATGTAATAAACAATAATATGGTCCGCAAAAAGGAAATATGTAACCAAATAGCCGCATTTGGTAAAGAATCCTAAACATTGCCTTTTGGCCATTTTAACCCTGAATATGGCAGCGGAGGCGGACCTATTAACGTTCTTCTATATAACACATCCTTCTTTTTCCTATCGAAATCTCAATCCACCCGAAAATGAGTTATGGGTTACACCGACAGAGAGAAAAAAAATCAGTGCACTGCCTCTTAGGGCCCATAATTAAAACTCCGCTCGATCCCCTCACTGCATTTCAATTAACGTTATTAGCATTAACGAAAAGCATGTATGAACAGCAGTATGAGGAGGCAATTGAATATACTAATAACCACTAGCACTTAAAATTGTGCAGTAAATACAAATTATAGAAATACCCATGTATGTAACTTTGCTATAGAACGTGTAATAATACCTTGGCGATATACGACGATACTAGAATAACGAATAATACTGTCGGTGTTTGAATTGAGCGGAATAGATTCTTTGAATTATTGACTTTGACATAGTTTTCAAAACATTCCTAAACAGTTATACATTGGTTAACTTGTAATACTACCGACAAAGAAAACAAAACTTTTCACAAAAAATGTGGAAGTGTTCATCAACTGAACTACAAAAATTAAATATAACACAGACAACGATCTTTCCAGATATTTAGCGTCTAGGCAAAATAAGCCGTTCACAAATTTGAGCGCAACCATTATTTCTAGTATATTTCTGGGTAGATTAAAACACACAAAAATACATTTTGTTGAAAAAAATCATTTTTGCTAAACAATCCTTTCGCTTAGAAGCAAGCTATGCATCGGTTACACTATGAGCAGGATAGAATGAAAAATGTTTCTATAGAAAATTATGAATTCATATTCCTCCAATGACAATTATTGGCAACAACAGTTCGAATTTGATCAAGAATAGTGGTTTACATAACTTTTTTAAAAATAATGGGTCATACCATGTAGGAGGTTTGATATTAGTCTACGCATAAGGCCTTCCGAGATCTCGAAAAACATATTTATATTTAACTAACATACGCTACCATGTAGAAATACATAAATTTATTGAAAACTTCTTGCTAATGCTTACCAGTGGATAGAGCTAGTCAAGAATTGAAATTTTCTTCTTTTTACGTGAACCTGTATAGTTAATCATTGAGATGCTTATTCACACCGGTTTTAACGAAAGGCTTTGAAGCGATAAACAGAAAATTTACTTTATTAATTTAATTAAACGCCCGAGCTATATCATGTGGACCACAGAATATACGCTGACATCAAATCAGTTCACTCAAAATTGCATTGCCAAGACAAGCATGCCTGCAGCCTACCCAGATAGCCTGAAGATGCAGTGGCAATCTTCGGTTTCTGTTGTGTACTGTTGGTGCGGCTGACAGGGTATGCTTATAGGGTACATTATAATTATTACTAGTACAAGAGACAACAAAATCTGAAACCAGAATATCATACGATCAAAACCGAAAATCACCTCGGCCGAAGAGCCATTATATTGATAAGCTGCACTCGATACTGGTACGTACAATACACGGAATGAAATGTCAGTCGCCTTTTCAGCGATCGAGCGATTATTACGGCAGAATGCAGTACAAAGCAGCGACACTTTAAACTTTAACGACAGATAAAACCATTGTGACTTCAAGAAGGACGTCCGCGTAGCCGATAGCTTTCGGCGACTCGTATGCTTGCCATTGATTACATTAGGATAATACAAATTTGTACACGCATTGCGAATATTAAATTGCAAAACAAACAAACCATAATCTCGACATCGAGTTGATCCAAGTATTGCTGACTAAACTCATCACTGCCCATTTTGCGCGTACTCTTAAACGTTCGTATGGCATTTTCATGATATTTGTTGTGGAAATGGTCCAAGTCGCCAGGATTAAGGTATGGAGTGTCGCCACCGCATATCTGAATCCATATTAATCAAATAAAATAATACAGCCAATTATGCTGTAGTCAATAATTCACACCGTCCAAACGGAAAAATCTACTAACGTTACTAAAGTACAAAAAAATCATTACTATAATGCTCGGGGTAAAAAATAAAACTGACGTTATGGTTTGCTTTAAGTTCAACTGACATTTTTTCACAGATGAAACATCATTTTACTTATTAAAAACCTTTAAATATTTTCGAATCAACAAATGGCGTTCAAACATAAACCAACAATAACAAAAATACAATATGTTTGTCTTAGCGAATTATATGTTTGACTGAGAGAGCATTTTATATAAATTAATATTGTTGCAAGCTTCTTTTTCCTCAATAAACACAAAATGTTAGTACCAACAATAGAAAAGATATAACGCATATATATAACAAATTGTGCAAAACAGCACAAATCCAGATACATTCTTACTATTGTTATTTCTGAGAAATATCAAGCTCACAAACATACAAGTAAAAAACCCGCCATTAACAGATTTTTGAAATTAAGGTTTGAGATCTTGTCTCCTGTGCGATTTTAATAAAAAGTTATTGGAAAATTGTTATGACTTGAAATAATTTATTATAAAAATTTTTTTTCTTTACATTAGACTATTTTTATCATATCATAGTTTTAAACCGTACCTCATCCATACATTTCGAATACAATGCCTTTGAGCTCGTAACTGCTGCTAAGTTATTGGCTTCGGCTGTCGCCTGAAAGAGTGCCAAAAATAACAT
This sequence comes from Trileptium ribeirensis, assembly GCA_030248225.1. Classification (NCBI taxonomy): domain Eukaryota; kingdom Metazoa; phylum Nematoda; class Enoplea; order Enoplida; family Thoracostomopsidae; genus Trileptium; species Trileptium ribeirensis. The sequence goes on from JASANE010027195.1 coordinate 49,855, forward strand.
CAAAATTATTTTACACACACTTTCTAGCAAGAACTAACACCCCAGACTAGACAAACGCTACCAATTCTATGTGCGATCCTAGAAATTTACGGCGCAGGGAATGCGCTGAAATTTATAGAATGCGAAATATGGAAAGTTGTAGTTGGTTGCCATCTCTGAAATCTTACATAAAATATGTGAAGCTTTAAAGCAGTCGGAGATTAAGTATTCTGGTCCTGAGGTGCAATCAGACACTTTCAGAAAAAACCCAGTCACTGATTTAAGGTGGATCGTCTACTTAACGCCTCGATCCTCGCTGTTATAACCACAGTGAAACATATAACTTCAAACAACATTAACATACGGCAAACAAAAACAGCAATTTGTAGCCTGTTATAAAACAGTTGAGATCATACAAAAAATATATTCCTATATTCCTGTCTAGTACCAAATTGCTTGTATTATATACCGCAGTAACTAATCATGTGCTTAGCTAAATTTTCAAAACCTCTGATGACTAAAAACATGTGCTTAGTTAAATTTTCAAAAACTCTGATGATTTTGTTGACACAATATATTGCATAAACTAGGATATGGAACATCGACTTTGCCTTTGTAATAACATGCGTGGAGTGGTTCTGTACAGAAATAGCGACCTATGCTAAAATCCCTCATGCTATAAAAACAACCCAGGTAGGCAAACAAATCCCTGCCAACACACCGAAACATCTTAGCTGAAAAACGAAGTGGATTAAACGTACAGAGACGGTCAGACTGAAAACCAAAAAATTTAATTACCAGGCACGAATTAGCACAACACAACTACTACTAATGTTTTACGATACGATGAACAAGTTGGAACAGGCTTCAAAATGGCCATAAAGGTAACACATTCCGGTAAAATATCATACAAGACAACCATAACTACTACATTTTATTGCGAGCAAAATACTATTTTGGTCATTTCCTACAATTCGATCATCTAGGGGTCAACAAACCTGACAAACGCAAAACACCCCAAAAAGCGACTATCGTTAAACGACCTCCGCCTGACTGTTCCTAAAGTGTTCTTTTGATATATATATAGGGATGTACCCGGGCCTACTTGGCCCCAGCACCGGTAAACGTAAAATTTAGGTGCCGGGGCTACTGTTTCAGGAAAAATATTTTTGGTAACAAATTAGTAGTAAAAATAAACAATCTGCAGCTTCAGCTGAAGACATAACGCTTGCTACTATCTAGGACAGTGCAAATTCCACATCACCTTCCTGGAACAGTGAACTTTAGCTCAAAACGTACAGTTTATTAAGCTAATAAACTAAAATGTTAAAACGATTTGTGTTGAGTGTTTTGATATTTCGACAGGATTATTACGTATACAAACAAAATTTGGATATGGTTTTTCATTTGACGCAAATATTTTTGATCTGGGATGTTTTGTTCCGCGTCATATGGTTTAAACTTGAACTATAACACATAATGGTGGCAGTGAAATTCGTCTACCCAGTTCGGTTATACATCCATTATCTATTCAACTGCAACAATAGCAGCGTTAAGGTTCAGCGAAATATCCGATTAGATCGATGAGCCGAAATTTAACAACCCTGTATATAGTTGCCAAAATCACTCTAGTTTTCAAAATCATATATGCTCTATATGCGCAGGAAAATCGAGCACATTGTACTTTTCGGCTAGACCCGGTTCAACACTAATACAAACGCATACTCTGGCTTCTCTAAACCGAGTGGAGTTTAGGACCCTGCATTTTTGGTGCCCTCTGGCAAAATAACGGGAGCCCGGTTGGAGCCTTATGGCAAAATTTTCGGCTTACCCCGGTAAAAACGCTCCCTTGTTGACATAAAAACTTGACAAAATATTCTTTACCAAAACCCTATCTGAATCTGAAAATTTTACTAATTTCGACCAAAATTTGGTTGATAACGTTGGTTTTAAGCTAATTTATGCACCTTTCTGCACCGTATCTGAAGACAGTTTTTCGCTGAAAAATATTAAATTTTAAAAATTTTACATTCCGAAGGGACACCCTGTTTAAGCCTGGGGACCCCCATTTCATGAGCCCTGGCAACATCTGACGGCCCCAGTTCCGAACCAGGGGTCCTAGTTCATGCCACAAATAAAATCTTTGGCCAATGAAAAGTCACACACTAATGGCGTTATTTCAACATCCAAAAGCCAGTATCCCCGATCTATGCTGTAAGCACAACCACAGTTTGCATAGCTAAACATTTTACTTGTAGCAAACGTCCCGAAAAACATTCTTGCATGTGCTGCAAAATAAACCTAGATGAATGTCTAACATCTTATTTCATTATAGCACAACATTATCTAAACCCTGTATTACTGGACGTAATAACGTACCTGAAGCATAGATTTCGGTTCAGGTAATTCTTCTCCTTGAAAGATCTTGGTATATGCCTATAACATTTAAGAAATAACTACAATTTTTAAAAACCTTGCTACTCAAGTTAAAAATAAATACTACAACACTCTAATCTGTTTAGTTAACTTATTAGAAGTATGAATTTAGAAATTATTGCTGTCTTTCATTATGCTAGCACCAAACTTTAGCTATCAAAGCGATCAAAGAACCGACAGTGATAGTGAAAAATTAATCTTATCATTCGTTCAAAAACATGCTAGAATTATGAAGTGAAATTCCACTGTGACAAACACAGTTATTAAATTTTGTTAGAGCTAATCCATAATATAGTGCATAATCTGTAAACGAAACGCTCCAACTGATAAAAATGGTTAGGTGAAATTTCGTTAAACGCATAAAATATAGTTTAATATTATATACATTATGATAGAATAAAACTTACCTCAGTCCTGACCTTCGGATGCCTACAGAATCAATGCATCTTATATCTGAGGACCACCAAAAACCTTGCACCTTTATCAGTTGCCTAAATAGCGACGAGATCTCAAACGATCGTGTCTTAAAATTTTCAATATTATTTGATAGTTGGACAGATTTTCTGTAAACTGGTGACTGAACAAAACCAAAGCAGTTCTAAGTCATTTTTAAAAGTCATTTACCCGAAAATATTCCAACAATTCGCGACATGTCACTTTGTTTCCGCTAATTTCTTTGAGAATTAGCTTTTGCGGATCCAACAAATGATTAACGAGGCGTTGAGCAAATATTTTAAATTCACTTTCGATTTCTAAAAAGAAACAAAGGCATATAACGCTAAGTTGAAGCTGAATCGATGATAAAGTGTCGTGTATGAACATGGGGGAATAGTGGTCACGACTGTATTTATAATCAACAACAATCAACAATTGGACAAAGTTCGATGGCTATTGCCTTCGGCCTTGAGAATGCTAAGCTTGCACAAAAGCCGTCAATGTTTTATTACTCATCCACTTTTGGACACAAAGCTGTATTTGTGGATTATTGCTTTCTTGGCAATTCCCATGCTAGATACTGTTAGCACAGCTTTCGTACAAATTATTTACTGAATTTTAACATTAACGCGTAGTATGCTTTTTACACACTATCTTCAATTAAACTGAACTATAGCTTGATCGATAATCTTTGATTTGGGCACAATTTAATAATTAAAACGTTATAAAATTACGATTGGGTACAGTGGAATAAAATTTCTTCGATTGCAATTTTGATTTCATTGTTCGTCCTTCGCTTGGCAACATCTTCCAACATAGCAACCGAAATGGTGCAATAACATACCTCCAAGTGTGCCCGTAAATTCTTGGCTAGTGGCCACTTGAAGGCCGGGATGTGGCATCAAAAAACACTCGATACGTTCGAAGCAAGATCGAATATGGGATCGAAGCTGTTGCAGTTCGAAATGTTGTTTCTCAGAGACCTGATACAAAATGAAAAATGCACACACCCATTGAAACTCGAGGATTCTATAACCGGTCATATTACTAGTAACCCTATCGAGATTTCAGAGCGTAGTGAAGTATAGATACACCTACGCCTTTTGCGTGTACAGCCAATCAGCTCTCGATACCATACGTCGATATTATACATGTGGATATCACAAACCGCACAAGTTAGCACAAAACTATAACCGGTAATGAGTTTCCGATGCCCGAAAACCCCCAAGTGCGACTTTCCAGCCACTCAGGATGTCAGAACAAATTTTCGAATTTTGAGTAAAAAAGTTTTAATCAAAAAACGAGGCATCTGCATTTCTCATTTTGCTATGAAACAAAACCAAGAAAAAATTCCGTAAAGGATCCTAAAATGAAGTAAAAACCCGCATTATGACCTCTAACCTCGGAACGAACCAGTGCTGAGTACAATTTATGTTTGACACCGAAATATTTCATACAATTATTATAAATCCCTTCAAAAATGCCTATGTGATATCAAGTACGATGTGTTATAAAAATTTATGATACCGTGTAGATGATAATCTCTACTGAGTATAGGAAAATAAGGTTGACCAATATCTAATTAATCTTTAGCTCACTTCGCCTACTATGAAAATTTATAACGTTCCCACTAATATATCACTGTAACAACTGTTACCCACCCTTGATGTGTACTCCATTACAAACGATATGGAGTTAACCAGCAGTTTCAACTAGTATCTCGTACGCGAGGGTGAAACGAAGTGATCGTGGTTTCATTTTTCAAGTTATCATTTTGTTTAATTGTCTGCAACGGGCTGTGTTTGATGTACATAGCTCCATAAAACCTCTTGGACCCTGAATCCATTAAGATTCCTAACTCCTGGTCGACCCTGAATCCATTACAACAACTGACAACGCATCAAGAAATTCGTGTTGGTCTCTAGATAGCCAAGCCATCGTATTCAGCCTATCGGAAAACCTATACACAGAGTTCTTGAAGATCTTTACGCAATACGTAACCGAACAACTGAGGAAAGACTGTATTCGATAAATCGGGTCCATTGACCCTAAATTCATTAAAAGGCATTGCATATGTACGTGCACTCAAGATAACCAAATCATTGTATTCAGCCTTCAGAAATTTCTAAAATAGACCATTCTCTAATAGGCGCTCATTGTAAGGTAACTAAATAAATCTGAAAAATCGCTAATTATGGCAAAGGGTCGATGATCCATATTCCGGCCCACGGCGGCTCAGGGAGCGAGCGGTCCCAGAAAAACAATCGCAGTCTGCAAAAATATAGAGCTTGATGAGCTGATTCTGTGGTCTCTTTGTTTCAATTTAAAGCATGCGTCGCGAGATATGGGCTGCGAAAGACTAGTAAACGTATGGCCATATATGGCAAAGAACCCTTAAAAAGCTGTTTTTTACCATTTGGACCCGGAAGATGGGCTCGCAGCTTTTCGCGTTTATGTAAAGGGTACATCGTCGTTACTTTTGCTATCAAACAAAAAATTGTTGAAAACAATCCGTCTGAAATACCTAATAGGATCAGCAGAACCTCCGCTCGCGCCGTTTCAATAATCCACTAGAACAGTAATTTCGTAAAAAACGTTTACGGTGCTGTCAGACTTCGCATGCTACCCGAAAATCAGCAACCGCCAGAAATCATTTTTTGTCGCAACCGTACGAAAATAGAGCAATTCTTGGCAAATTCTGATACACTGATCAAAAATACTTGCTCAGATGTTAAATATTACAGATGTATCCTAAAGTGAGACTCGAGAGAAGCGAGTTGAGCTTTGGTGACACATCGGTCTGCGAACTCAACAGGAGCTATATATTAAGGCAAGTTATTAATTCAATTATAAAAGAAGCTTGGTTACACAAAACAATAAATAACAAAAACAATATTTACCTCCAGTCGACGATCAAGAATACGCTCTCCACCGTTAAAACCGTACTCGGCTTCATACGGAAAGCTCCAATCGCGGACTAGGAATAGCAACGCCTGAAAATAGTGAACACAATACGAGAATGGTAACACACTGTAGCATAATTAAAATAGTAATTTACTACTAGTATAAGTAGTATCATGCAAGTGAGGATTAAACTGGGCTAGTGTGGATTTAGCTATAAGCTGTCAATATGTGTAATCACCTGTAAAAATAATGATACAGCCTTATGTACATGCATTTTACAGGCATGTTGGTTCTATATGACCGCACCTACTGGAAATCGTGTTCATCGACCCTAAACCCAAACCTCTGAAAAGGTAACAAAATGTTGATATTGAACTCTACATAAGAAAATCATCGTATTCAGAGTGCCGAAAATCCGATATAAAAACTTCTTGATGAATAATACATAACTAAACAAAAGTAATACATAACTAAACAAAAGAAGACTGACTACATCTTCGGAAATCTGGTTCGCCGACCGTAAGAAAATTTAATATTTAATTAAATAATAAAGTTCTACTCTAGAAAAGCAAACAACCGTATTCAGTGTGCTTGGCGACTTAATAAGGATAGAACGCACAGCCGAAGTTTGAAATATCAATATTTCTACAATCCTCGGCCACAAAGCAGCTCAGGAATGGTTTCCAATAAAGTATATTGGTAAGCAAAGTTGCAGATATAGATAATCTGATTCCGGATGAAGGTCTCGGATTTTCGACGCGAAGCATATGTTGTGAGGTATGGGTTGCAAACACCAGAATCTGTATGGGCAGATTGGCAAATTAATCTTAAAAACCATTTTTTGGCAGACCCAGAGGTTAGTGTCAGAGTCCTTAGCGTGAAACTAAACGGCACATCGTCAATGCCTTTGGCAACCGAACAAAAACAACCTTGACGAAATCGATCCACCCGAAGATGAGTTATGAATAAATCGGTAGACAAATTTTCGCGATTTCCTCCTAGCGACCTCAATGAGACTCCATTCGTTTTGCTCGCTCCTGCTCCATTATGAAAATATCGCAATATTTCATATGCATGACACAAAACTAATTCGGAAAGTGTAATCATAGACCTCACCGTTGCAGGTAGTCCCACAATTTAAAAGACAGTTTTGATATCTTATCACGCTTTTAAAACTGTTGTTAACTATCGATACAGCGACAACCTACTTGAAAAGGTTTCGAGTCGCAAACTTCTTCGAGTGCCAATCGGCCGTATTCCGTAAACAACTGCAAATGTTGCAAGTCGTCCTCTTGTATGTTTTGAGAGAGGTTAAAAATCTAAAATAGAAATGACTGAAAAGTAGTGCACTTTATGTTATATTTATTTATCCTTTATTTTATTTCGCACCCTAAAATTATATTGTTTTGGAATTTACTATGTAATCTACAATTATTACAATTTAAAACAACTAAGGACATTCAAAATGCCCAAACTTCTATAAATCGCAGGAAATGCGAGCAGAGTAATCCACCACGTAATAACGACGATATAGCTCCAACCTAAAACTATATTTCAAGCTCGTTTACCAAGACCCAGTGACAGATAGAAGAACTATCATTTAACATCCCACCCTATTGGGGAAATATACTTATTACGTTCGCTCCGTTTGAGCCAATTTTCAAAAGAACCTGTAAAACACGTCACGCAGCACTATTAACAAACGAAAATCACAAGCATACCTTACTCTAGGGATAGGGTAAGTAAAACTAGCATTTACGGTGAAAATACGTTACAGCATTTCACAAGACGCTAATACAATGGATGGATGCATGTAATACATATGTATATTCGTACATTCCAACTGTTATGTACCTCTCTAAACAAATGCTAAGATAGTAAAAGTGAATTTGATAAAGTAGTTTTACGCAAACATCCATCCCACGTCATAATAATCAAACAGACGGTTTTCCAGGTTAAGGTATCAATTTGCGTACACCAAAAAATACTAAATGGTACCCAAGGATTTAAATGTGCATTGTTGCTAGTACTGTATTATTTACTACGAATTTGTTTTCCTTGCTAGTATAAAATGCCTTGCGATGGTTCCCTGAACATTATGCATGTCGGCGCGTTAAACTGCACCTATTATGCTAATTCTTACCACGAATCAAAAATACCGATAAGTAGATTATGCTTTGAATAGGTCTTAATAAGGAGAAAATGTTAACACATTGAATTACACATGTATTCGCATGGCGCCAAGCTAGAGCGTCAATGTTCAGGAAGCCCGTAAGTTCAATTTCGCCCCATCTTGGGCGCCTTAGAGCAGGATCTCAATAAGTCGACTCCGAAAAGCTGCGTCCGTGAAGACACGTTTCATATCTGAAAAGACCAGCCGTCTTCAGATAATGAATGATCGTACAAGTGGCCATTTCCACACAGGCGGTAAACTTGACAAAAACATTTTGTTATGGAGCCGGTCGTCATAGATACACAGGACGTGCCAGAGCCACTTGAAACGCCGCTGCTTGATCTCCGCTTCTAATTTGGCGCGAAGACCGGTAATTGTGCACAGATCAATATTACAGACGCGATCACGAGATGCACTAAATTCCTCTAAAGTACGACCGTTTAAAACGTTTGGGTCTAGAATATTCTTCGCTTTAACTGACAAAGTTTCTGCGCCGTAAAGAGGTATATGTCGCATACACGATTCAAAAAATTTCATCTTGGTGGCCCACCATATCTCTGTGTTACACAGTAGATCCTTCCCTATTGAATTATACACTGAAGACTAAATCCATTTTAAATATCGTAGCAAAAAACGCCAAGTTCCATAAAAATAGCACTAGAAACGAAATGCTAACATTTAGGACACCTATTATAAGCATGCACCTGTAGAGAACTAAGCATTGTTGAAAGCGCAAAAACTGTTGCACAATCCTTGACTGTGGACTGGCTGTCGAATGCACCTTGTGTGTCCATAAGAATAACGGCAACCTTAAAAAGTTTGTTGTTAACATAAAAAACATAACCACATCCCCACAAACATCAACAGCTTGAAGAACAAGGTCAATGTGGAACAAGATATTAGGAGAAAACGCCCGGATACAATTCGATAAACGATATGTTCATATTAAAACACTACCCACTAACATAGAGTTGCATAAGCAAAGCCTGTATGTTTTAACTATTGCACCTGCAATGAGCAGGATACCAACGATATTTACCATTTTTATTTCCTAAGTGAACACATAATCCCAGGTGAAGTTCAAATCGTAGTATTTATACCACCAAAATTTTATAACCACAAATAGCAATCACCAGAATAATTATAATGATGAGTAGCCAATATGCTAATACATCAAAAATTAAAGCATTCACAAAAGTAAAGAAATAAATACCAACAAATATCTGATAGAAGCGGAAGTACGTTGAAAACAATACTTGTAATTTACACAACGTTAAAGCACCTGCCAGAAATGACTGTCGGATTTAGCATTACAAGCCATTGAGCAAATATCAAATAATTAGAAAACAATTTCGGAAAACAAAACCATTAGTTGAACGGATTTCGAACTGTTTCGAACAAAATGACCATGTTCGTTATTGTATTAACAATAAATTTTGTATTACTTGAAATTATTTATTAATTTAAGTGCTGAATCACGTTTAACAGGTTGATTGTTCGGAAGACTGTTCGTCTAGATGTCGAAAACATTCGAATACGACCACCAGGACCTTCGAACACAGTTTAAACATAAAAAATATTTTACAAAGGAAAATGAAATGAGTTTCGAACGAGCATGGATCATCTAGCAGGTGATGTCTTAAACGAAATTCGCAAGAGAAATTTATTATGCGAGTACAGCAGACAACCACTGCGGAAAATAAAACGCTGTCAGCACATTTCATAAAATTATTAACGAGACCACCTCTTTTTGTAAATATGTATTTGTAAATAAACACACCTCTTCGCCGGAAGACAATTTGACAACAAACGGATCTTTCCATATCAAAATTCCGTTTGTGTCACGCTCGGAACCTCCGCGCCATGAGAAGCCCACAACGCATTCATCGTCATCACCAATCCAATTGCTATGATCTTGCCTGTTTGGCGCCTACAAACTAGTAACTCTATCGAGATTGCAGAACGTGATGAAGCATAGGTGCACCTACTCGTTTTGCATGCGCAGCCAATCAGTTCTCGATAGCATACGTCGATATGCTATATGCCCTAGTCAAAAAACAGTTTCCACCCAACTCCCAAGTCAAGCATCAGCCCCCAACAAAAAAAAAAACCCACCCCCCCCAAACCCCACAAAAATATGCTATATGTAGATATCACACAATACGCACAAGTTAGAACAAAACTAACACCGGCAATAAGTTTCCCAAGACCCAAAACTCCCAAGTGCAAGCTATCAGCCTCCCAGGACGTAACAGTTAAATTAGGAATTTTGGGTCGATGAACCATGGCGGCGTCATACCCCCGTTCCCATAAAACCATATATCGCAGAGCAAAATCAACAGCAGCGATGAGTTTGCTAAGCCCGAAAGCCTCCAAGTGAAACTTTTCAGAAACCAGGACGTCTAAACAAACTTTCGAAATTTGGCTCGATGAACGATTGGGGCACCGTATCTCAAACCCATAACTCTAGAACCGAAGCTTTAATCGAAAAAATGAGGCATCGGCATTTGTCATTTTACTATGAAATAAAGCCAAGCAGAGAAAAAAAATTCGAAAGTTAAAGTGAAAATAACCTTTCTTCTGTGAAGGGTACGAAAATAAGGTAAAAATCCTTTATTTTGCCCTCTGACCCCGAACCTTGGGGGCGCCATACCTCTGTACCCATGGAACCATGGATCACAGAGCAAAACCAATACGGGCAATTAGTTTCCCATGCCCGAAAACCCCCAAGTAAAACTTTTCAGCCGCCCAGGACGTCAGAACAAATTTTCGAATTTTGAGACCATTGGGGCACCATAGCTCAAACTCCATAACTTCAGAACAGGAGCCTTTCCAAACTTCAGAACAGGAGCCTTAACAGAAAAACAAAAAAGAGGCAACGGCATTTATGATTATACTATGAAATAAAACTAACTAGAAAAAAATTCGAAAGTTAAGATAAAAATAACCTTGCTTCCGTTGAAGGGTACTAAAATGAGGTGAAAAACCCTCATTTTGACTTCTGACCCCGAACCATGAAGCGTCATACCCCCGTACCCATGGAACCATGGGTGACAGTGCAAAACCAGCACTGTCAATGAGTTTCCCATGCCCGAAACGCCCCCGGGGAAAATTATCAGCCACCCAAGACGTCAGAACAAATTTTCAAATTTTTGGTCTAGGAACCATTGGGGCGCCATACTACCTTACATCAAACCCCCATAAATCCATAACCACAGCCTGAATCGAATAACAAAAAAGAGGCATGGGCATTTATCATTTTACTATAAAACCAACCAGAGAAAAAATTCGAACATTAAGATAAAAATAACCGTGCTTCCGTGAAGGGTACTAAAATGGACTAAAAAACCTACATTTTGACCCCTGACCCCGGAACCAGGCCCCAAATCAAAAAGCGCTTTTTATTTTACATCTCACATTTTATAAGCCCAAAATCTTGACAAGCATTGAGTCGCACAGTGATGGGAACCAAACAGGAGTGACTTCTGTACGATCAAGGAATAGGAGCTACATTCTATCCAGTTTGACGGTCTGCGAACGGATATATATAGGAGGATGATAGTTTCGTCGACCGGAAAAACTTGCTAGCCAGCCATGAAAGTCAACTAATCTGGCAAACGCCCAATTTTTTAGCTTTGTGAGGCGTCTCAAATTTACGTAATGAAATAATAAATTAACGATACATTAAGGGACGAAGCTATTGCTTGTTTTAACACATCTAAAACCATGAATATGACTTATTCCTTCCAAATGCACTGACCAAAAAGCTAAAATTTTCGAAATTTAATGTTTACCAGGTTCGAGGATAACTACGATTCCAGGAGTCATTTCATACCTTGGAAGCCCTAGTGTTGTTGTATAGGAGAAAATACCTACTTTAAATATCTCTCCAGTCATCGTAGTGAGCAATTCCGAGAATGTAAAAAACCAATCTAGCCTTCTATATAAAATTAAAATGACAAAACTTATCGCAGAATTGCTATATTGGGTTTCCGCTATAGAGAGTAATGATGGGACTGAGACCATGTACCTTCAGCGATGACACTACTGACAAGCTGTAAAGCTTTTATTTTGTCCCTGGGAGTTTTTTTACTCCTGCTGTTTTAGTGAATGTAGCTATCTGGTCCATGTTTACCTGGAAAAATATTATTAAGGGTTTAGTTGGCCCCACGAACCGGTCAGACCCAATTATTGCATAATCACACCCACGGTGGGCCCACAAAGAGTTTGTAGTAAATTTTGATTTAACCCACCATTTTGATAAAAAGCAAAGTAAATTTCTAAGATTAGGCTCTCAGCATTGCTAAACTTTGCCGTGCATATTGGATGGTCGGGAATGGCGATACGGGACCTCAGTGGGGATATATCTCTAAAGGTCTAATTGTCATTGAGCGAAGCTCGGCGAAGCCGAGCGAAGCGTTTTTATTTTCTGTCTGGGAGTAAAAAAGTCGATGTCCGTTCGTCTTTCATGGATCTGATGAACCACTGAACCGATTTTAAAAAACTTTTTTTTGTTTGAAAGCCTATCATGTCAGAGTGTGCACCTGATATTTGGGATTAAAAAATTTTGAGTGGTTAATTAGTAATTAGCTAATTAGTTAATTTTATGCAGCTAAAATAGAGAATTTTGCAATATTTGTGTTATTTATTGAAATAGAGTCGTTTCGATCAAACCATTATAGGTTTTTTGGGTCGAAGAATTCAAATATAATATTTTTACCAATGATAAAGCCCTATGCCCTATGCAATGTAGTTACAAGAACATAAAATTGAGTACATTCGTAATGCCACAGCCCAAGCTCCGCTCACAAATGTAGTTCCGACTAGTCGCTACGATTTGTATATAAACCCAATTTCGCTGATCCGGACCTAGAAACGTCTAAACAGACCCAGTGAAATCGTAATCAGATCCAGTCTGGGTACACGATCCATTTTGTACTCTACCCCCATAAGTCATGTAAAACGATATATAATAATAACTATATATTACTGCACCTTCCAGTTACTCCGCATCCCGAACCCGCGATAATTCCTAAACCCGAGAGCCGCTAATGCCAAATACCGTCTCAAACGTTTGCAACACTAAAATAAAAAATTTTTCATTCTGTGACATTCCCGTTGCAGCCGTACACTAGGAAACCAGAGCGTTTAACTGAATAAACTCTAACAAACAATAAAATCATATATATAGTTCAAATTATTAAAATATCGTTTTTGCATATATATTTGAATTTTCGGTAGCAGCTCGAAAATCGCTCTGACTAAACTCAAATTAAAAAATACTGATCTTTTGTGTGTAATCATGTTGTACACACTCGAAGGCCGTTATGTTTAATAATTTAGGTTGAATTCCTAGCTGTTTGCGATTTTACCGAAACTACTTACTCGTTTAGTCAAGTAGCGCAAGAAAAAGTTGAGCAAAAACGATTTGCCTTTACGAAATGCTCCGGCAACCGATATTACTGCAACTTTCTTGTCGACAACTTCGGGTCGTAGCAGTATTTTTGCAAGCGCGCTATCATCTAACGTAAATGTGTGATCATCGTCATCCGATTGCAATATCTGAAAATGCGATAAAATGTTTCCCGACGTCTTAATATTGACTGAGCTGTACATTAAATAGTTTAGCAACGTAGTCGAATACGTTAGCGACATCTTAAGTTTGGGTAGTAAACAATGGTAACAACCAGTTTAACAGACAATCCTATAAAAGCCAACGAGCTAGGAGCTATATGTATTTCGTCAAAACTTTGAAAATATTTTGCTTTTAGAGTATTTTTCAACCTAGTATGCTCATAATGCAAAACGACATAATGACAATAATATTCGTCAATGTAGACACTCGATGAGGGAATTTCGGTGAGTCTGCCTGGTCTTGTAAACAAAAATGTTGGAAAACCCAAAGTACATAAAATAAAATTTTTTCCAATTCGTGTCGCTGTTGCGACAAAATTTAAGAAATCATTGGAGCAGCGCATGTTAAATTTTATTACACAATGAATAAAAAATCATTCGATCTGTTCACTGAGCTCTATTACTTAAGTTTATACAGTGGCAAATTGGTATGACTGTTTGAGACAAGAGCTTTGTACGCTGAAAGCCATCGCATACTTGAATGCCGGCAGTTCGTGGCAGCCAGAAATAGGGTTTTCAATGAATCGACTATACACTATTATAAAACGTCTGATCCAAGCTTTGAGGGGCAGCGAAATTCCTTAACATAAATACTATTATAAAGCAGGGACACTAATGGACACTAGGCATTATTTGGCCCGAGCGATATAATAAACTGTGCTCTGTCCCTCTTATTGCCGTATCTATCTATGGCTTTTTAGTTCAAATCTTTCCAGAGCATGTACATATACATATATCAAAAACTTTAAAAATCCACCTTCCCAAAGTCCTTGTTTTACTGTCTTTTATTTGGCTCATGTGTTCATTGTATACATGTCTAACTTATATAGAGTTCTTGTACGGTTGATTTCTGTTTTCTACTAAGCATTATATAACACGTTGTACACAAACGCAGGAACAAAATTTACCTTGACATTTTTTGTTTTATATAGTAATATGAAATGTTTCATAGTATACGGCAACAGCAGTAGCTATAGCAATTAGCAATTCTACTTAAAATAGCCAAACCAGGGGAAGGCGTGATCTCCCGCATCCCTTGAAAATTTTGGCACCATCACTTCGATTTTTATCCCCAACACTACTCGAAAAAACGTTTGTTTTCACAGTTTTCGCAATTTTTTTAGATTTTAGCCTCAAAAATGCCAGAAAAACGTTCATTATTTGTTTTCGCAGCTTTTACACATTTCTTTTCGATTGTGGCTCGAAAAAAAACGTTTTCATTTATTTACGGTGTTGTCGCCCATTTCATCCTCCAGATTCGCGAGGGTCGATGGAGAAACCAGAAGAGTTAAGCGGAAGTTAAAATTATATTCGCATTTTCGTATTGGGCGTTGTGTCAACGAACGCTACAGTGGATTCTACAGGTATGGTTACCCGACGCTGTTGTCACGTAAGGTACAGTACTCGCCAAAAATGACCGTCGCATTTCGAGCGAGCGAGTTCGAGCGAGTCGCGAGCGAGTGGCTCGCTCGAGATTTCGCAACTATTTAAATTAATAGAAAATTCTATTTTTAGAACAAATTTATTTCGAGCGAGTCGCGAGCGAGCGACAGTCATTTTTGGCGGGTACTGTACGTATGAGATTTCAAGTATGAAAAAACAACTAGAATTTTGTTACCTAGATTCGCGCTACCCTAATACTATTGTAACACTGCAAACCGCACACAATAAGCGTTATTAATATGAAGCATGATAATGTAAAAATCAGCCTTAGTTGTGTCCATGTCAAAATCTCTAACTAAATAATGCAAAATTCGAATTCACATTCCTGCTGCCATCTGTGATCGCAGTTTAATGAACACAAACTAGAGCTGTCTGCGGTCTACGAGTGTAAAAAATAATACAATCAAAAGGCGATTCGAAACAGATTTTCAGTTGAACGCGGTGAATAAATTGCTGCGTATCTAAGAAGTAAGACAGTGACCGATAACAATGTCTGCGTGTTGTATCCAAAATAGTGAACGCGTACATAAGGAAAACTCGCGACTTGTCCCAAATCATCGTTTAAAAATTATAAGATGACTTGAAAAGAAGCAAGCCATGTGCACGCACGCACCTAAGGTGGACTCACACATGAAGTTTAAGGAGTGGTTGAAAAAAAGAGAATGTTAATAATCAGTTAATAAAAACGTTAATTTCAGTATTCGCACACATTGTCTAGCATCTCCGCGGGACCAAAATCGTGGGAGGCTTAGCACCGGCCATTATCAGCTTTAACCTGTAGGAATTTCCTCCACGGTTAGTGGTGTTTTTCATTTGTAAATGTGTATTTCCAGGACTTAAAATTTTGTCACGAGTAGTCGAAATATAAACAACAGTATGAAGTTTTGTAATAACCGATTTTGTTGGGACGACCATTTATGGAGTCACCTCAAAATATCGGGGATCCTGATCTTAGGAAGCTAAAATTTATATGGGGGCAAGACCTAGAGGAACTGACGAAATCCCGGGGTCGCTCGGCGGAGAAGTCTCATCACTCATGTCATGAATTCACTTTCGATACATGTGGTGAATAAAACTTAACATAGGTACTTAATTTTAACAGGACAGATCGTTTGCTATTTAAAGAAAACAGAACCATGACTGGGATTATCATGGCATAGTAGCATGCGATCCTTTAGAAAAATTTTAACACCTATCTGGTTAGTGTGTAACAAAGATTAGAAAATGAATTTTAGTAATAACTACAATAACAATAGATCTCAGAACTCAAACTAGTACATTTATATAACACATAGTTTGATGCGTCATATTTGGTATAAATTTTGTAAGTTTGTACGAGTATACAAATATTTCTGAAAACGAGTATCGCGAAGTCGGAAAATAATAACATGTCATTAATTACCCTTTCCGCAATTTAACAGAACTCATACCTAAAATGTAGTGAAAGATCACAAATGACCATGTTTTAAATAAATAAAAATGGCTCCTAGTTGTTTTACACAGTTGGTTATTTTATCTACAGAAAATGATATATTCTTTAACATATTTTCGGACAACATACTCCAGAAGTACAAAGAAAGTTAATTTTAATTAAATTCTGAAATTTTGCCCCATACTAAACAGATATTCATCAATACTTGTCTTCACAGATGGTAATACTGAACAGACCTGAAAAGGTCTGGTATATCTTTAGGAATGACTGCATAAAGGACGTGCGTCATAGGTGTCGATGGGATATTTTAGACTCTCCCCTAAAGGTTGAACCCCCTCCCTTGAAGACTCCCCTCCGCCCTCAGCCGGAAAAAATTGAGGTAAAATTTCAAAAATGTGAGGGAATCTACCCCCTATCCCCTCAGGACCTCGCTCACCAATGACCGTCCACCCCGGTCAGCCGACGGACCTTCGAAAACCGTTATATACATGTTTACTATATATATATCACTATTACAGATGAGAAGTCAGAATTTCAAACTCTCTCTTGGCTCTTCGTACATGTTAGTATAGTCAATGTCCATGCACTGGTAAACCACGAAAAACACTGCATTCGGCAATCTTCCTTACTACAGGAATTGCTCCATCTCCCTTGTATCCCGGTACCATAACGCTGCCATACTGTATACCTGTCGGTTGTTTAGAAACAGCATTGCCTTCCAGGATATTGGAATCACACAAATGATGTTTAAACGGCTTAGCTGGCACAGGAGGTGGAGAACAGTCGTCAGATTCACAAGCTGTAGACACAGTCATTGGCGCAACAGATGCAATCGGTGTTGTAGAAACTGAACTTGGTGCCGGTGTCATTCCCAAAGACCCATGGCCAACATGTAACCCATTTGCTATACCCGATGACAAACCGTTGGTGTGGAAACCATTTTGGATTCCTTGATCATTAGATACCATTTCGGCTGATATTTGAAGTTGGCGCGCATTCTATGTGAAAAAATATTGGAAAATCTCCACGTAACCAAACCTTAGCGAGCTACACGTATTATTATGAACATAATGAAAAAATAAAAACTTTTCAAATCTCTGACAGGACCAACTACAATTCAGTAAGCAGGTATTACGGTGACCACCAATACACAAGCAACCATGACTCCTTATTAAACAAAGTTTTCCATAAGTTGGGAAAGTGATGATAACATTGCAGTTCCATAATTTCCGAAACTGGCATGATCTATTTCGCCAATGTCCCTAATGATGTGCTACTGCTAGCCTGTATATTAGGTGCCACTACTGCAACACGAATGTACGCTAAACAGCTATTAAGTAATCGTTTGTCAAAATAAACCATCAATACTTGTTATCGAGCACGATGTATCAAATAGTACAAAAATTTTGGAGCAACATGTGTATGCTTATATTTCATACGGGCGCTAGTTTTATCGTATCAAATGGCGAAATAGTTACACAACTGCTTGAATAAATATTATTTTGCAAATCAGGGAGTAAAAAATAAATATTATTTTGCACCTGCATGGTCATGGTGCACTTCAGTTTAGTTAAGATTTTGTCTTTTTTTAAATAGTCGAATTATAAGCAGTAATATTGAGTTTTGTTGCAACCGTTTCTCGATTAATTTTGTTATGGCCTAAAAATACCTGGAGGGACGAGAGCTGGGGGGGTTGACCTGCGCGGAAGCCAAAATTTATCTGGGGCATTACGTGGGGAGCCGTTGAATTCCTGGGCAAGCTCTAAAATTCTTAGGTCTCTTTTTGTCGCGGAAAACATGGTTGAAGGGTTTAGTGTCTCATGAAAGGGCACAAATAGACCGAATTTGTGATCAAACAAAACAATTTGTGAAGATTCATCCAACCCGGTGATGAGTTATCATGTCCACAGACGGACAAAAACGATTTTAACGATTTTTGCCGCTAACAAAGCTATTTCAGGAAACTCAATTCGCGTCATTTCAATTACCTTATAATGTCGGTATTGACCTACAGTTTTAAAATTTGCGGCAAATGACACGTCGTTTAACTCTATAGATGAGTAAATAAACTATTGTATTTTGTGGTCATCCGCGTTATCGCTATTATTACATACCATCGCACCGGTGACCTAAATATCATAAATCGCGCAAAAAAAGTGGTGTAAGGTATCTACGATAAATTCGACAGATATATATTTATATACGTAGCCGCTGTAGTTTCATGATGCTCAAAAACACTCACGCTATATATTACGACACAGTTCAAGAAAACTGAACAGTGATTATTTTTTAATTAAAGTCTAAATATATATGTTGGATTTTCGGTGCAGCGAACAAGCGATCGTCAATCAGAACAACAAAACACTAGCGACTTCGCATAAAGTTACTCATTCACAAACGTAAGTAAGCGGTTTCTTGAAACTTCCATAACCGTGGAAATGGCTAAATGTATGGGCTTTCTTTGCCAAATGGGGAAAGCTTAAGAGTTGATAATCGCAAATAAAAGACCTTCCAGGAGATTATCGACAAAATTGTGATGTTTATTAAATATGTAACAATATACTGAATGTAAGCGAGCTGGAAAAATCAAAAATAGTCCTGAAAAAACTAAGTTTGTTTGAAAAAATGATGGTTTGAAAGGGCACTTCGCTGACGAAGATGAACATGTTCGGCGTGAATTTTTTAGTTAAGGACAAATTTTTCTGATGATTATAGGTAGCTCATCCGTCATGCGCCGCACCTGCATCATTCGGAGAAACCTTCTTTTTATTTTCCATATTAATGCTCCATATCCACTTAATGTATATATATACTACAAATGTTGTTTTGAAAGGATGCTTTGCTGACGAAGATAAAGATTTGTGGCTGGTTTTTGGTAAAGGA
>JASANE010027197.1:0-12788 GCA_030248225.1 Trileptium ribeirensis
AGGGACTTCGTATGTTAACAATACCACTGGAAAGATATAACCATTTCGTCGAAAATCCCATCAGTAGCCTCTCTTTATCTTTGTACAAACTAATGTCAGTGTTCTTTTGGCCAACAGAATGGTTAACGAAATCACTAATGTTGTCGCATATACATCTAATCACACCTAACTGCTCTTATGTAAGCTAGATAGGGATTCGTCTTCCGGAATGCCGTACAAATAGTCGGTGCAGCAAGTTACCAAGTGTAAAAATTTTATGTTCCCTGGCCTTCATTAAATTTAATTGTTTTAATAAACATTGATAAGACAACAGGTTGCTGTACAGAAACAACCTGGAACCTTTAGAGCAAAACGAAAACAACCATAAAATTAACACTCTTTGGAACTACTAACGCTAATCGCTGCTTCCGAAACCGATCTGTTAATTGTTGGGGATTTTAATATTCCCAATGTAACAGAAAATTTCGCTAATATTACTACTTCTTTTATTCTCAAACACTATGTCACAATGCCGACACATGATTGTGGGAGCATACTCGACTCGGTATTGTCGTATGAAAACGGTGACTTAGTGTCCCATGTTTATATGATAGACTGTGCTGTCTCAGATTATAACTTAGTTATAACAAATTTAAATTGTCACACTACTGGAGACCTGAGCAGAAAAACAGCCCGTCCTGGCTGTTGGAAGAGCTTGAACTCTAGAAAAATTTCGGATGACGCTGTCAACGCTAACATTGCCTCCCAATTGTACCTTCGACCGGCGTGTTCATTATTTATATAATATATTGAACTGTATTATTAATCAACCGATTCCGGTCAAAACTAATACCATTCGTAACAAGCCTGACACCCCATGGTTTGATCCTGACTGCAGAACAGCAAAATCTAACTTACGCAGTCATGAACGGCTATGGCGAAGATTGAAATCGAATGACCAAAAACATTTTTATTTAACACAAAAGAAACTTTATAGAGAGTTATGCTAACGAAAATTGCATATGTTTTGGAGACAAGCTAAAAACCGTGTCAGTCACCAATAAATGCACTCTAATAAATTTATTGCTATGTTCAAAGCAACGAAAAACCGCAAATACCGATCTAGCTGATGCATTTGCAACGCGATTCACTGACAAAATTTTGTCCGCACAGTCCAATTTCCATTCACAATTGCAAAGTGAAAATAGTGTTGCAACAAACTGTCCACACCGACTTCATCTACCGACAGTAACCGAGGCCGATTCGATTAGCTCATATCATGACGATTAGATGTATTAACAGAATTGATTGTCAAACAATATATTGATCAACTGGTTCATCCCATAACTGCAATAATTAATGAACCCATCGCAACATGCTCAATGCCTCGAAAAAAGCTAGGTATTATACACCCTTGATTGAAGGTGTCGGACGGTGATACTGATGACATGCGAATTTTTCGGCCCGGTTCGAATCTGTCCTATATTTCTAAACTTATTGAAGGAGCTGTATTGACACAATTCAACGAATATCTTGAAACAAACAGCTTGATTCCTTCGCAGCAATCAGCCTACAAAACAGGGCACTCAACAAAAATGGAACTGGTCAAAACCAATTTTCGAAATCTTTTGAAGTTCGCAAGTGTTAAATCTTGAGCAAGACAGTCACATTGTAATATGTTTAATAGCTGACAACTTGGAAGGATCGTTCATGGAATGTTGTTGATGGGGCTAAGGTTTTGCTGTCAACGCGTATATACGATACAATGAATTTCACACGGCATATCACGTTTGAGGGGAGCAAACGGCAGTAACACCCAGCGCCATTCACTACGATGACATTTATACCTTTTAATCGAGACAGTGAGAAATTACATCTGGATTGTAGTTTGGCAAGTCCGACCGAACTGTATTGTTCGTATCATACACATGGTCACGGTAAAACGAATACCGATAATTAAGTGAATCGCTCGTCATTGTAAAGATGCTAAACAGTTTGACAACATTTATCATCCACCGTAGAAAATAACTGATGTATATTCCATATGGCATCGTATATATGCTTTGTAAAGTGTCAAAAGAAGAGGATGATCATCCTGGATCCATCATGAGGATGATTTGATTTTAGCAAACATAAAACATACAGTTAACGTCGTGCTCTCTTTCAAATCTTAAACAACATTTATCATCCACCGTACAAAAGAGCTGATGTATATTCCATATGGAATCGTAGATATGCTTTGTAAAGTGTCAAAAGACGAGGATGATCATCCTGGATCCATCAAGAGGATGATTTGATTTTAGCAAACATAAAACATATAGTTAACGTCGTGCTCTCTTTCAAATCTTAAACAACATTTATCATCCACCGTACAAAAGAGCTGATGTATATTCCATATGGAATCGTAGATATGCTTTTTAAAGTGTCAAAAGACGAGGATGATCATCCTGGATCCATCAAGAGGATGATTTGATTTTAGCAAACATAAAACATATAGTTAACGTCGTGCTCTCTTTCAGATCTTAAACAACATTTATCATCCACCGTAGAAAAGAACTGATGTATATTCCATATGGAATCGTAGATATGCTTTGTAAAGTGTCAAAAGACGAGGATGATCATCCTGGATCCATCAAGAGGATGATTTGATTTTAGCAAACATAAAACATATAGTTAACGTCGTGCTCTCTTTCAAATCTTAAACAACATTTATCATCCACCGTACAAAAGAGCTGATGTATATTCCATATGGCATCGTATATATGCTTTGTGTAGCGTCTGATCCATCATGAGGATGATGTGAATTTCGCAAACATAAAAGATATAGTTAGCATGTGTTCTCTTGTTAATCTTAACTTGTTAGCGCATTTTCTTGACGTTGTGAGTATCACCTCTGGGTGTTTGTGTTCAGAACTAAAGATTAGCCTAACAGCATCATATAATTTCTTTAAACGTGCGGAAACTAGTAAAAGGCACAACTTTAGAACAAGATAACTATTTACCGTTTACCTAGTATAAACTAAAGCATTATAAGTTATTCTTTATTATTTCTTTATAAGTTAGTTTGTATAAAACATTACATAGTTACCTTCATGACCTTGCTGCTTGCTGACCGATTTGTGCACTCCGTGGCCCAAAATTGCAGGAGCTTTTCGTCCAATCGCGTGATCGTAAAATCTAAATTGAAAGCGTTCAATATCAACTGTGTTTATAAAACAAATTGGCGTCTTCTGCAGGCCGTGGTAGATTTATTTCATTAAAACATTTGTTAATCTAGATATATAAATAAATAATAGCTTTTTCTATTCAAATTTATTTCCCAGTCAAAACAAAATGTGTAATTATTACAAAATACAATGTTGCTATATAGAAATGTGACATATATACAACTGGTGAAATGTCAGGTTAACATGTTATATGTCTATCATTTATGACTAATAGATTAAATTAGAAAAAGATCGACAAGAGATCTTCATTGCATCACCGGTATTCGAACCCGAGCCTCTAGCGTGCAAACCAAGCGTACTACCACTACACCGCAGAACCCGATTACATCGTGTTCAGCTACGCAATATACGCCAGCGTTGCCAGGAATTACATACCCCCGGATTCGCGCAGCGAGCGTGCGATGAGCGTTAGCTGTGTTAAGAAATTCCGTGCAAGGGATGACGTGGGATTCACCAAGTGAAAATATAAACGAGAGATAATACATTGGACAATAGTATAGATTTGAACCCGGGTCTCTAGCTTGTAAGACTACCACTAGATCGTAGGCCCCAACTACATCCTTCTCTGAACATTTTTCATTTTATCGCATTTTACGAGCACAGTGACAATTTAACAACGAAGCAAATTTAATAGCTTGTGTTCTAATATGTTTTAAAACTTCCTTACCGGTCAACCGCAGCATAAGGTTCTATCAATTTGTCGTCCAGACCCAATACCTTGCTTTCATGATGATGCTTTCCTTGTATACCACTAACGCGCATTGGCTTCTCCTCCGTCAACAACAAACAATTCCCAAAAACAAACCCAATTCCAAATAATAAGGGAAAACTGAATCCGGCTGTCATAATTATAACTGTCGTCTTTATCGGTTAGCAGAAAGACTTAATAACTTTTAAATGATATCCGTTTCGTTGAGCTGATTAATTATTTTTGTTTGAGTTTCCTCAGCCTTGAGATAAACTTCCAGTGTATATCTCTGATATACGTGCTCCAAAAGTTATTAAATCAAACGTTGCTTCCACTATCGTCTATTTTGTTATAAATCTTGGCTGTTAGCTGAATAGGGATAGCCAATGAGTGTTTAGTTATAAAGCAAATAGTTATCAAATATAAGCAATTGTTTGAGCTGAAACAGAAAAAATGAGACGTTGCAATTTCAACTAACTTCGATCTCAGCTTGAATCTCAGTATAATGAACAGGAAATTTTCATGTGTACTGACTTTCCAGTTTCCCCAACATTTTATAGCTATCCTGGTTTACCGATTCCTAACATTATCACATTTTTTCGAGTGTCTGGTTTTTCAAATTTTCTAAATTTCTCACTTCCCAATACTTTTCATATATTTTCCAGTTTCCTATAATTTTCAGTTTCCCAACTTTCTCTATTGCAAACTTCCGGCTTTCCGAGTTTGCTCTATTTAAAATTTTGCCGTTCCATAATATTTTCAAGTTTCCAGAGTTTCACGTTTCCTAAGATGCTTAAGTTTCACTTTTCCCCACGACTTCTTTTCCTAAGTTGTCTATTTTGATCACGTTCCCCTTTCCCAGCTTATTATAAATCGCAACTTTCACAACATGCTCTGTTGCTACTGCCATCTGATGGAACACATTAACACAGTAAAGTTTGGCTGAATATCTAAAACTTGGAATGCTTTTTAGAGACTTCGTCAAGATTCAGCATGGTATAACGGTCTATCATCGGTATATACTGAAATTGATGGTAGTCGTCACAATGTGGCAATGCCCCGTTAGATCTCTTGGCACACAAAGTGGCATAGCCTGTGGTGATTCGACTAATTGGACAGTGGCGTTGTGCTTGAAGTCACAGTCAGCAATCCACCCATCGTTGCATGCAGCTTCTTTCCGAATAATCACAGAAGACTTTCAAAACAACGGCAGACCACGCGTCACCGGTGACATGGTGAATCGACTGTATTACAGAAGTGTCTGTGGACGGCATGTACTATATACACGCAAATTGTGTCAATGTTTCGGAGATGAACGACTTCGTGTCTTTGACTTGTCGACATTGCATAACTGAGGTTTTGCTGCTAAATTATTGACCAGTAGCTGGTTTCAGCGGCTGATTGCACGGAGACGTGCCACGGTCAGTGTACAGAAAATTGTGAAACTTTATCGTTATAGCTGGGTCGGCAACAATGAAATCCCCATTTGTACAACTTATCAACGCTGTATACTTAAATTTAAGGCCAGTAAGGTGGTTTTGGCTATCGACTTGGCTCCGTCGAGCTGTAATAGTTTCCCGTGTTGTTGTGAAAATCCCACAAACACCACTGACGACATTTTATGTCGTTTTTGCCAAAAATGTGAGTGATAACAGCCAAATAAAGATTTCTGCTCTGCTGTATGATGCGGCATTTAGGCTATAAAAGACCTATCATGTGAAAGTTTTGTCCTCCCTGGGTGTCTGCGACCATCAATTCTATTGTGTCTTGGACACCATAGTGGTTACGGCGGGATTTTAAGATAGTATACATATGTATTGTACTGTCGATAATGGTATGGTGTAGACTACATCATAGAATTTTTGAAAAATATATGGTGTTAGCTACACCATGCTGTTATTTACGCACTTTATGTAATTTGTATAGGTATGGAGTCCTCAACACTGTCAGTAAAAAACAATAGGCATATCTTGATAAAATAGTTAAGTTGATGGTGTCTCATACACCATCTGTTTATTATATAGTGTAGGCGGTTCAATTCAAGCTTTCCTCCCCTATAACAAAGGGCGGAAAAACTTGAAAAGAGCACTATGGGGGACTCGAATTGGTGAATTTAATAAATTAAGCATTTCTGTCTTAACCTTAGGTTTGCAATGGTCCACGGGGGGTGATCCCCAGCCCAGCAGTGCCAGACTACTCCATCGCCACAGTAGCCGCCCCTGGTTAGCCCTTGAGAGGCCTGTTGGGATAAATTAGCTCTGGAAAGAGCTGTTGAGATATGAAACAGTTAAGCCAAAGGGAGCTGTTCCGCGATATCAGCGCACAGCGATCGGAACGAATTTTGCTAGTAGCGGTCGCACCAGCAGAACTCTTTGAGGTAACCAGGCAGCATATCTCGACGCACGCCATGCATGTACCCCACAGCCGGTGGGCTGCTTCGTATCTACGTTGCCAAACACCCATACGTCAGACTGAGGACCACGACCACGGTAATGTTTGACCAGTGCGCAAACTGATTTTTTCTATCTGCACGACGGTACCAGCCCCCCCCCCAGCCGTACAGGATTTTGTTGAAAATGCTGCGTGCAAACTTCTCGAAAGAAGTTATAGACGTCGATCAATTTTGCTTCGACACACCAGCCAATCGCTCCGAAGTATTTTGGCATTCACCATCGGCCCACAGGTACAGTAGCTGGACCCATGTTTGAAGGGTGATGTGCGAACGTTTGAAGAACGAACCATCACGAATAGACCGTGTCGTTTTCGTGTGAGAGCAGCCTTTGTTATGGTACTTCCAGACTCCAGACGTAGTTGTCCTTCACTTTCTTGTACTCCGACACTACTTGTCCTTCCTTTCTTGTAATTCTTATTACTTTAAACGCACTGAAACATTGTGGGGGAAATTGAAAAGATATTCTAGGGCGGAAAACTTGAAAAGATATTCTAGGGGGAACTTGAAAAGATATTTTAGGGGGAACTTGAAATGATCCGTGTAGGCATGGACGTATATCACTAGATGGTATGGTGTATATTATTGGGGCACAAAAATTTCACATAGGAATCCGTAAACGTAAACGCCGCATTAAAAGAAAATACGATAGGTCACTTCGTCCTTTGCCTTGAAAAAAGCACTATCGATTTGGGTTATATTCACATAGGTGTGTTGACCAGCCACACGGGTGAGTTTCTTCGACCATAGCGCACAGCATGTCGGTCGAGTCATTTTTCGAATTGTTTGAATTCTCGTGATTGTGTTTGATACTGGCGCAGGTCCTGGTGTTTCTCCATTTATCCGGCGTGCGATCAGCTGTTTCGGCCAATTTATCGAATAAGATCTGGGAAAGCGAGACGAGTTCCACCCGAAACAGATTCAATGAGCATCTCCAGAAATCGGAGTTGCACCAGGCTTTTTTGGGTGTGAGTCATTGTATGTCCTGCAACGTAACGAGTAATTTGCAGCTTGTTCAGCTATAGATGTCGCAAATCGCGACCTTTGTTACCAAGCAAGAACTCTATAACGAAGGAGGTCATTTGGTCGCTTGGCTTGTTGACATAGACGCCGCTACAAAGAAAGAAATGAGTCTTGAGCGACTAGCTAACTTGATCGAGCTAGTATCTAGTTTGGACGGTTTGTTGCTCATTGCCTTGTATAAATCACGACGGGAGTTGGTATTTGTGCATAGCCTTAATGCCATTCGAGTTCTCTGTGCGTCATGTTTCAGCAGCGTCAAGATGTCGCATTTCTTGCCTGGCACGTCAAAAGTTGGATCATCGATATAAAGCAGACTAATTTTTACCATCTATGTCCGTGGTTGGCCAAGTACGTGGTTTGTCGCGGATTAAATTCTACGTATTCCGATATGAGCAGCAGTAGTAGTGGCAGAAATGTTGTATATCGCCGGCGATTGACTGACTAGGGCGAATTGAACGCACCGATTGATGCTGGAGCTGAATGCTCGTTTTGGCGAAAATGTGATGGTAACAGATGGTATGTATTGCTATACGAGAAAACAACATGTCGTTATAGATTGTACACAGTCAAATGGCCGTCGTCATCGCTGAAAACCAGTTCATCGATATCAACGCGACAAGTACAATTGTGAAAACACAGTTGATAGGTCAATTCAAGGCCGCACCGTTGTCGTGGCGCCGCACTTATTATTTCCGACTGCCATCTGTATTGTAGCTACACTTGGACACTTTGACTGATGTGAACTGTAGGACGGGCTGTGGAAAATTTGGACGTTGACACCACTGTTGTGTTGCATCATTTGACTTGAAGCGCTGTCATTAGATGGCTTGGGTTGATAGAGTTACGGTGGACCAGAGAATTTTGATTTACCACCGTATAGAGTTGCGCTGACACACACCACTTTGACATCGGTGTAGGGAAGGCTTACTAAGTCGCATCACTGCCTTCTATAATTTGCCATAGAGCTTTAAATGATAATGGGCTTTGCATCCAGGCTTTTCTGACTACATTGTCTTCAAAATTGTGATAAATCAACCGACGCAGCTCCTCGTTCGGAATCACGGGTATTTGTTGTTCTGCAACGGTAGAAAACCGTTTGTCAAGTCAAGTCAATTTACTAGTAAAACAACTATATACGGCGATTATGAATACTGTTTGGATTTATATACCCTACCACTCGGAAACTTCTTTACTGATCAATGAGACAGGAAATTAAGTCGGGCGAATCCATGGTTTGGCCATTTTGGATGAATAGTTTTGTCTAGTGATCGTCTAGCCATCGAGCGATACCGGGTCGGGGTCACCTATGTGGAATTAGTGGATCTGCGTTATTGGATTAAGTGATTAAAAAGAAAATCACAGTAACTTTTCTAAAATGAGTGAAAAACAATAGGCACCAGCGTAAAGATTCTGATAGTTACAACTCGTCAAAATTGCTTGTTTCTGGTTTCTTTGTTTCGATGTTGCTAACCTTCGATACGAAGCATTCCGGAATCAAATTGTTTAGAATTTATCTCTTTCACCTCATTTTGTTGGACACTGTTTACATGAAACCTGACAAAACTTTCAGATGACTTTAGCAGATCAATTGTCATAAATGTGGGGAAATTATAAGGGCAATCTATTGCGAAAGACGGGACGTCAGAACGTTTTTATGGCAGAGAAGTTTTTAGGCAATATTGCCTGATAGTTCAAGAGTGTTATGTTACATCTAAGACTGCGTTGTTATTGCTATTGATAAAAGTCCATCTAAATACGTAATGTTTAACGACATCAAAGCCGTGATATGTACTGATCAGGATTCACTTATGGTCGGAATCTACGATGAGTCAAACGTCACCCGTGTTATATCAACCTCGCAATTCATTTACCTGCGTATTCTATAGTTTATTTCAGAAGAGCATAGTTTATACAACACTACGTGTGCCACAATATGACTATGCGGACACATTTTGCGAATGAAACCAGATTAAAATCGTTACGATCCAGCTATAAAAATTTTTAATTCAGACTTTCTCATTAGGTATGGTCAAATATTGAAGTTGAGGTGCATCCCTGTGATACATCACCAAACAGTAAATAGATAACCATCAAAGCTAGCAACTCAAAGCAACTTAAGAAAAGACGCATAGCGTGCAATACCAACAGTTTCAAAAATTCTGATATAAGAAACGAACGGGTAAAGCTACGAAGTACAATTAGGATTTCGAAGCACACCAGGAGTATACAAAGCAAAATATGAACTCACTCAACTTTTTACCGCTACTTATCATTTAAAATGTTTTTTGAGTAAAGAAGTTAATATCTGAAAATATAAAACTACTGTATATAGTTGAGTTCCAGTAGGATATAAACTACAAGAATCGAAAACTGAATGTTCGAATTAAAATTTGTTCAAAATTTTATTCCTTCCCAAATATTTTGCTCTATTTTATAGAATTATAAGTCGCATCAAATGAGCTGTACACAACTATTCTCGACTGTATTAAATTGTGGTGAAACAACAGTACGTTTGATAAAGCTCATTTGGGCGACATTTTTTGTCCGAAATAATCCAGCCTATTCTGTCTATATTATAGATCAGAATTAATTCTGCACGTTACGAGAAGAGTACTCGTGACCAAAACTAATTCTACTCGATATTATTGGCAGCTGTCGTTTGTTGATTTAAATGCGATTTTGCTCGAAAGCGAACCTGAGAAAATACAATCAGAATTGTTTATGAATGTAGTTTCAATACTTCCTATTTAGATTTGTGTTTTATATTTTCGTTGGAACAGGGATTGATATTAATGAAATATACGTATACATAGCTTATATTTATAATTTCTAGTCGCAGTGAGAGCTAATTCTACTCAATTTAAGTATATCCGGTTCTTCTAGTTTGAAATCTGGTTGTTTTTACTTGAGATATTCTAACTAAGATTAGATAAAACCGAACCAGTTTCATTCGGTTTGACTCGAAGTAAAAAGTGTTTGCATAAAGAATGAGATTTAAGGTACAATTAACAAATCTAAAACTCAAATTTGATTTTGTTTTTTTATTTCATCATCAAATCGGTTTGTTTTCATTAAAGTTATTTTCTGATTGTCCAGGATGCCGTCAATGTAATAATAATTAAATAATCATAACATCTGCCAAGGAATATTAAGCAGTGATTCATTATGGCAGTATTGCCATGTTTAATAACATGTGTTGGATTTACAATTGGTAGCACCTCATCATTATTCATTTGCTGCTGAGTGAATTTTGAGCATACTAAACAGCGCTGCTGCAGCTATCTTTATATATTTATCAGTGGTGAAGCACACACGATGCATGGAATAGGATATGCATTGTAAATATACTGAGGGGATAAAATTTCGGTTTGGGGCTGTATCAATTCGAAGAATATATACATTCCTATATTTATCGGGAGAAGACACCCCCGGGGTATGCATTGTGATCCAAATGGTATATCTAGAGGATAAAATTTCGGTTTCGCGGGCTGTATCCGAAAATTCGAATATATAGATTCCTATATTTATCAGGGGTGAAGCACACACGATGCATGGAATAGGATATGCATTGTGATCCAAATGGTATATCTAGGAGGATAAAATTTCGGTTTCGCGGGCTGTATCCGAAAATTCGAATATATAGATTCCTATATTTATCAGGGGTGAAGCACACACGATGCATGGAATAGGATATGCATTGTGATCCAAATGGTATATCTAGGAGGATAAAATTTCGGTTTCGCGGGCTGTATCCGAAAATTCGAATATATAGATTCCTATATTTTCGTTAGCAAATTAGTGCCATTTACTGATGTTAGTTACTGTCTAACAGCGTTGACTTATTAAGATTTGTAGCATTTTAAACTTTTTGGGAAAGCAGACATTAGTTTAGCGATATAGATTGCAATGTACTGCAAAATACATTAGTTAAACCGTGTTCAAACGATTCAGCGCCACGTCCTATCAATACAAAAGTGAGACGTCCAATTCTCAGCCGCACATGTTTTTGCATTTTGCGTAGTGTTTTTGTTCCAGAATAGAGCGAAGTTATAAAGTATATATAGAGACATAGTCAGATTAAAATAGCGCTATCAAAAAGATAACTCAACAATCCTTTTGATAATCACGTTCGTTCCAATTAAAATGTAATGAATAGATCAATAAATTGCTAATTTTTGATTAAAGTTTGCTCCAAGTATTATCGAAGAGAGCTTATATCAACATATTACGGGATTTATGTTGAAAGGTTGACTGTATATTAATATGCTTAAAAAGTATTAACAACCGAGACAGTTGTAAACGTTCTCATCAAAACCGCATACTGCAACTTCCGTAGTATTTGTTTATGCATTCATAAATATTGTCCAGGAAATGTAAATAGAGGTGCCGAATTCTGCCATTTGTTATGAAAGGGGAAAACCACACGATTTCCTAAACATGTGAATTATGAAACCTGTCCAAATTCAGTTTTAAAAAAGTTCTAAATAAATAAATTTCTTCAGAAGCATCCTAATATACTTTTTGGCAGTAAAGCCAAATTTTAGACACATTTTGACTTGATTTATCACATATTTAGCTTTGTAACGGGATTGTATAAAATCATATTATCAATTTTTTGTATAAACTAGTACTTACCCATGTAATGAAAAACAAACTTAGGAAAATGAAACCTCGTGGAACAAGAAATTTTCGAACAGGGACAATCCATGTATCGGACCACATCAAAGCGAAAATATCGATCATATCGCGTGTCAGCGTTGAAGCTAATATTAGCTTAGTGAGTTCTTATGAAATTTTCCGTCACTAGAACTATGAGAAGCGGTAGTACGGTTGCTGTTTAACGTGCCTCTGTGCTTTTTTATTTCATCATCTCAACGATCTGATCCTTTATCGTTCAAGTGAGGTAATGTAACCATTTCGCTCACGGGCTGAAGCTGCTGGATAAAATTTATTTACATCTACGCTGGTTTTCTTTGGCAGTAAGCACCTGGAGGGTCCAAAAGGAGTTGCATCCTTCCCCGTTCGTTTCTTTCTCAAGTCGTTTGATTGGCGAAGTAAGGTGTCCTGTTTTCGTACTGTTTCACTTACTCAGTTATTCCGCCCTTTAAGTGAGGTAATGTAACCATTTCGCTCCCGGGCTGAAGCTGCTGGATAAAATTTATTTACATCTACGCTGGTTTTCTTTGGCAGTAAGCACCTGGAGGGTCCAAAAGGAGTTGCATCCTTCCCCGTTCGTTTCTTTCTCAAGTCGTTTTGATTGGCGAAGTAAGGTGTCCTGTTTTCGTACTGTTTCACTTACTCAGTTATTCCGCCCTTTAAGTGAGGTAATGTAACCATTTCGCTCCCGGGCTGAAGCTGCTGGATAAAATTTATTTACATCTACGCTGGTTTTCTTTGGTAGTAAAGCAAATCAACTCTGTGC
>JASANE010027198.1:0-23173 GCA_030248225.1 Trileptium ribeirensis
AGGCTACGTACTACGTATGACCATGCTTTAGTTTACATTTTTGTTTCCTTTTTCCTTTTTGCCCTTTAGCAGATACGATCCTGCACGGGGAATTCAAGCTCGCTGCAGAATCCTCAGTTCTAACCATTCAGCCATAGGAATATAGAAACATCGACTATTAACTCGATGATAACTCAACTGCGCAACAGTGCAGTCGGAAAAATGCAATACTGCAGTGCCGAGAAAAGAAAAGACGCAGACGCGTCGAGGGCCGACCGCCCTCTGCTCCGTTGCTTAGAACGACCCTAAGGTTAGGGAATAAGATCGGGTAACCGATCGGCAGGGCGCATACTGCCTGTGTGTTGCCTCCTATGAAATAGGGCGCGGAGTCGAAGCAAATTTAAATAACCATGCCCGCCCCAGGGGGCGGCCCAGAAAATTGCCTAGGAGGCACAGTGTTATTTCACATTACGACCACGCCCCCACCGTTCAGGATCTGATAAATTATGCTACCCCTTCTTCTATTGTTCTCCCTTTCGGTCAGTCATACTGTTTGGTAGGCAAAGTTACCCGAGATGATGAATTGACTCAACGTGTAGACGTTACCGTAAGTGAATCGCTAGGACAAGTTAGTCGGCACACCCAGAAGTGTCACATCGCCGTTATTGCCTTGAGTACCATCCAGACAGTGTTTTGGTGTTGCCAGAGTAGAGCTCGCGCAGTCAAGCCCTGTCGCCGTTTTTCCCTTTAACGCCGCCTAATGCGTCGTTTTAGGTGACACGCTTTAAGGAGGATTTTCCGAAGCACTCTAGGGCCCCTGCTTATCATCCCCATATCTGAAGAGTCGCTAACATTGAGAAGAAGCAGGGATAGCCGCCCCTAGTCCGCGCACGCACGGGTATCTGCACGCTGCGTCCCTGTTTTTCTTTTAAAGCCCTGTGCCCCATGGTCTATTGAACTGAAGCAATAGCCGCGAGTTACTACTACGCTTCCCCGACTTGACTTGCACAGTCCGCCTCGATAGCCGACAGGAAACACTCGTTTCAACGATAAACATTGATTATTAAAATAAACTTTGTATCATAGGCACCGAGTACGGTCTTAATTCATACCGAGACGATAGGAAACTGCTGGTTTGTCCGCTCGGACGAGCAGGCACTGCCCGCCACGGCTTGTGGGCGAGAATGTCCCAAGCACTGGCGTGCATGGCCTTCTGTCATTTTTGTTCGATCATTTGAACCGAGGAATAAAAGTTTTAGGAGTCGACAAGCAAATTCAACCCGCTTTCCCCGCTAGCTCGAAAAGTTCACTAGGGACTTTCCCATACACTTTGCTTCAACTAGACAGAAGTTACACTAGTCCAATCACTAGTTCTCAGAATTAAATTCATTAAGAAAAAGCAGGCCACGCTGTTGACCTTCCGACATTAAACTCTCAGGGCTTGTCGGAACCCTGTGGTAGCCACATAGGCTACAATGCTCTAGCGCGGAGCATATCAGGATCTTAACTAGACAAAACAACTTGAGTTTCAATTTTCTAGGCCAATTCTCATCTTCTATTCCAGCGTTTAACACAACTAAATTGAACTAAACAACTCCCGATGAGCCTAAGATAGGGAATAACGGCTAAGCTCCATGACCTGTGAGCAGGTGTCGGTGCTAGCCTCCATGGGGGACCTCAGAAATCATACCAGAAACTAGACACGTGCGCAACCAATCGGGCGGGGTCCGAACACACCCCGTGAAGCGCGCCTGCGGCCGGCTAAGCTCCGTAGCTTCTTGGGTTTGACCAAAAGTAGGGTTAAAACTTTGAAAACTCACGGTCCGCCGTTGAGGTTACGATAGCCGGGGTAGTATGGGCATGGTGTTGGGAAGTTGCGCCATGCACTAAGAACAATTACAATAAGACACTAAAACTAACAAAAACACACATTTAGGTGCATTTACCACGACTTCACCAAATATGAAATTTGGCGCCAACTATAAGCTTATAGACTCCAGATTGGCAAGTAGTTGAAAAACTTGTTATATATAATTGGAAAGCCCTAGTAAAGCTACATGGAATAGGCCTATTAGTTTGCTGATACCTCGTTTACTTATTGAGAAAAATCGCACAAACTGGAGGGGGTGCCCGAAAAATGGGCGAAAATGACGTCATTTTTCCCCATAACTTTTCCCACGGGAAAAAATTCAAAAATCGGGCTCCGTCACTACACCCAATTCGACCATTGCAGTTCGAATGAGCTATGTTGCATCAAAATCCGCCCAACCGTTATCGAGATCCAGATGCGACAGATACACAGAAACACCCACACAGGACCTCCTCAACCCCCCTCCAGAGCCAAAATTGAAAATTCTCGTTCCACTCGCTCGCTTAGACTTTCAACCACGTTCAGATTTGTCACGAACCGCATTTCTCAAGCTACGAATTTCATTTTTTTGGACGTATGATTATCGTTTAACTTGTATTGCAAACGCTTTAAACTCTATCGACGAAAATGTCTTTACTGTCACGTTCGGTCGAGTGCAATAAACGCTTCCGTTTTCCAGCCATAATAAGGTAACATAAAAGATAATATTAACTGAATTATTGAGCTTGGTAAGTATGAACAGAATCAACTCTTATAACCATGCCCAGACTTCGCTTTTTATCATGTGTGGAATTTCATTTGTAACCAAATTATTACCGTACAGTTTTCTTCTAAAGGCCCGTTTCAAATGGCTGTAAATCAACCTTCTTGGGTAACCTCAGGTTTTTATTTTGTGAACAAATAGGCTTAAATTTTTATTAAAGAACATTATTAAGGTACAAATTTTGAATAGCCAGTAAATTTGACCATATTTCAAACCCTTGAACACTGAGGCGGATAAATTGAACGCAAACTATGAAAAATTTGTAATTGGGAATTCTAAAAGACTCCTCGTATCAATCAGAACAACAACGGCATTCCCGGACTAAATTGTAATATTTAAATCGAGAATAAGATTAAATTTACTATACGTGTTGACTTTATTTAGCTCTAATGGGTTCGGATAAAATATCTTTATAAATTGTGTCAAAAGTATCAAAATCAAAATTGTGTCAAAAGTATCAAAATCAAAATTGTGTCAAAAGTATCAAAATCAAAATTGTGTCAAAAGTATCAAAATCAAAATTGTGTCAAAAGTATCAAAATCAAAATTGTGTCAAAAGTATCAAAATCAAAATTGTGTCAAAAGTATCAAAATCAAAATTGTGTCAAAAGTATCAAAATCAAAATTGTGTCAAATGTATCAAAATCAAAATTGTGTCAAAAGTATCAAAATCAAAATTGTGTCAAAAGTATCAAAATTGTGTCAAAAGTATCAAAGTTGTGTCAAAAGTATCAAAATCATTTATTAGAGAAATATCATCAATATACAGAAATGTATGTTTAAGTTTATTCCTGATCTGTATGTTACTGCCCATTACATATAAAATCTCATCAATATCAGAGTTTGAATTGTCAAAAAAGATTTAATTACTTTTAACATTGGAGTAGCTTCTGATGCTTAAATTCAATTAATAGGCTCCGTTTCTTCCACGTATTGATCACACTCTAGCAAATATACCAAATTGTTTTATCCGTTGCGTTGTATAGACACTTAGTGCCCCATGTCACCTTTGTGAGGACTTAACTGTTATTTTAGGTTGGATATAATCATACAAAGTGCATGGGGAGAGGGGGATTATCCCTTGAAGTTCAGCGCGCCTCGGGGATTCCCGGGTAGCATGACCCCCTGCGGCTCCGCACCGCCGCCTCCAAGCGCCGAATGCGTGTGGAAATTTTTCAGAAAAATCTGAAGAATATGAGCAAAAACTGAACAAAATGAACAAACATTAGGAGAAATTTGCTAAATTCGTGTAAAAATTGGTTAAAATTAAAAAAAAATTCCCTGACAACCTCGCTCTCTCGTTCGCCGACCGGTTGACCCTTCCCCCTGCTTCCCGAAGCAAACGCTATCCTCCTAAGACTACGAACTCCGCCCATGTATGGAGTTTAATTATGATGTAAAGGTTGTATTTTGCAGAATCGAACAAGAGTTCATGACAAGCATTGTTAATTTTTGTACTTGCTTATATTCATCCCAAAGTTGTAGAAGTTAAACATTTGTGGTTAGATACTAATTTTTCTATTGCTTTCTCGTTCTAATTTCTATATTTTTGCAACGAAACCTTTTAAAGTTGTGAATACTCAGTAGTCTAGTTATTGCTACAAATAAGACACATACCCGTGAGCGATAACTTTTGCTTATACGAATTAATACAATAGAATTTGTCATTGTCCTTATTAGGAGAAGCTTTGTGTCCAAATGAACGTCCTGGTCTTGAAATTAAGAACCAGAATTTTATGCGAACCATCTGTATATGTTAAAATAATTTTCATATGATGCGTACTTTTACTTTACTCATTTTGCTTTTGGGTGAGCTACCTATATTTTTTAAGTTAACAGGACTATTAATTTTCCAGTAAACCGGCGGAAAATTAATTCTAGGTAACATTGAAAACACCTAATACTCGGGTCGGTATCCGGTTACCCCACTGCTGTACCCGGGTGCCCGAGCACTAGTGCCCATGCTTTGCTAGATCCTCAAACACTGTCGTTACCCGCTGTCAACAGCATCTGGTTACCCGCTGAAAAGTGTCCTGAGTTTAAATCAAAAAGCCTTTTGTGTGCACTTGGGCCCAATTAACCCATATACCAACAGAAGATTTATTTTGAATATAGTCGGTCGACGACGAAAAACAGGCGTCCAATACAATCACTAACGTTAAATGATAAACATAACAACTGTGGGGCGGCACGTGAATAATGCAACTTCACTTTATAGAGGCCGGTAACCCTATTGCATAAAACCAAAATATTTAACGATCTATGACAGAGATCGACAAACTTGACAGTAGTGCCACAGGGCAAAACGTAAAGTTTAGTTGTTCGTGCAGGCTAAGCTCAGTCTTAGAGAGACAAAACAAATATTAAGATAGCGTCAATTTTAGGCACAATTCCCATTCGTGCGTTAAGGTAAATTTTTAAGCCTTAACCGCTAAATGTATATTACCGAAATTCAAATGTATAACAAGCAACATAAGATTGGCCCAAAATTCAAATTAAGTTTGGGTTAAAAGTCAGATTTATTCCACGGTAACGGATCTCATATTTATACCAAATGAGGTTCAAATTTTTACTAAGATTACGGAAGCGGTTAGGCATATGACTATAAGTCAGTGAACTTCCGCAGCTTCGAGGTGTTACTAAAAATCGCTCTATCACAAGATATTTCATCGGTTTAAGTTGCAGTTCAGAAGTAAATATAACCAGCAAATAAATAAATTTGAAGACAAAATGATAAAGTAATAACTTAAAATCTCCCATTTCCTGGAAGCAATAGTAGTGATACTACCGCAGAAGGAAAAAATTCACGGAAGGGCCTCACCATCCTTTCAGCTATGTCCAATAGTCTCTGGACCCCCAATCATCCCTCACCCCCAACACCGAAATCCTATATTGCCAAAATGAAGTATCTAGGGGTGTGCCCGACACCCTCATATTTTGTTATATGGTGTGGTGTCACTGTCACCGTCTTTACAGTATAGTCTACACTACAGTGGGACAAAAGTTCCAACTGTTGGGGACATTATAACTTGAATCCCGCATTAATGCTGATAAGAATAATAACAAAACCTGCAAAATGGTGTAATCGTTCATATGTGAAACGCATGTGAATTTTTTATGTCATTCTGCTCCATCAGTATAACAAACACCAAATTTAATAAGACAACAAATAACAGCGTTTCACCATACATACATATTAATTCACAAACGACCTAAAAACAGGCCTTTCAAATATCGCTTACGAACATTACCAACCATGCACCAAATATACTTATGTATAAGATAAGCTATGGCTGGAAACCTATAGGTAAAACAGCTTAGAATAAAATGTTTATTCTTAAGTTATTAATATTTAAATATGTTGAAACTGCAGCTATATCGTGCAGTCTAAACAAACTCGAACCAATGTCAAGAAGCGGATGCTGGCTATGTTAACATGGAACTAAAGTAAATGTACACTTCCCGATTAACCACATACACTGCATGGTGCCAGTTCAACTGGTTATAACTTGTGAACCGTTGTATAAACTAAATTTTATGTGTATTCTGGTTTCGTAAGTGTATTATGGCTCGCTCGGTACTGTATTGTACTAGTTTAGCATAAATATTATTATAAATAACAATGCTGCACGATATTTTTACGTAAGTTTACTGATGCAGAAACCCCAACATGGCAAAATTATAAGTATTACCAAACTACTTAGGCTAAATTGGTGTATATTTACCTGGATTCATTTACTAATAAATTGATGCATCACTTTGGCCGTGTGTTGCATCGACTTTTCGGAAGATAGAATTTTAATTATAACCGTCAAACTGTCCGCAATATCTATATATTATTTTCTAATATTTTCCGATGAACAATCAATTATA
This sequence comes from Trileptium ribeirensis, assembly GCA_030248225.1. Classification (NCBI taxonomy): domain Eukaryota; kingdom Metazoa; phylum Nematoda; class Enoplea; order Enoplida; family Thoracostomopsidae; genus Trileptium; species Trileptium ribeirensis. The sequence continues at coordinate 6,486 of JASANE010027198.1, forward strand.
TATCTTCCCTAATTTAACTTTCCGTGATACGATTATCAAACGAAATGTGAATTATTAGGTAATCGCCGTAAAAAAACAAGGCTAAATAATTCAACTACACTGAAAACGAGTTTTTGTGAAATTTAAAAGAAATTTCTTTGAACATTGCACCACGAGATATTCTTTTAAATTTCAAAGAAGCGTTACTTGAAATTTCAAAGAATTATCTTTTAAAAAAATAATATCTTTGAAATTCCAAAGATAATTTTTTGAAATTTCAAGGAATATTTCTTTGAATTTTAAAAGAATATCTGGTGGTGCAAAATTCAAAGAAATTTTTTTTAAATTTCACAGAAAGTATTTTGAGTGTAGCACTTACGATGCGTATCGTCGATAATATATAGTTTTCTTCGGGAGTCGAACAGTAAGTAATCAATAAGTGAGGTTTTGTAGACTCCAGGCATGCTTCCGCTCTTAACCGAGTATATGTTTGCTGCATATCTCCCCAAGGGCAGAGCAAGTCTTGAGTGAAACTATAATTGATGTTTTATAACGAAACATTTTAATGCTTTGATATTAGCAAAGTCTCTGACTTTTTGAAAATTGTTACCGTTCCGTGTTGATATCTAGCGCCCGATACAATTGGAACTGGATGGGCTAGCTTTAATTTCGTCTTACATGTGATTGTCCGTGAAAGGTAATTCAACGAGATACACATACAACGAGCACTAAAGATGCGTTGATTTAATTTATGAATTCAATAAAGGTAGAAATTTCAAATGACGCCGGGAAAACTTTCAGACGCTTTGACTTGTGTAATAAAAATCTATTCCAATGATGTCTTGAATACATAGTGATATAAAGCAAAGCAACAAAAACGAAATTGTATGGACAGATCAGTACAATTGATCGGTATATAAATGATCTCGCGTGCGTAAGTAACAACAAATATATACAACACAAACTATGTTAACTAATATTAGCAGACCAGCTTAATTGAAATGAGCTACTGTGTTGGCATTGGTGTTCTAAACCACACGCTATCAATAACGATACCACCTATATATATTTCAGTTTTTTTACTTCATATTTTATTAATTTCAGGCATATATACACGTTTCTACAGTGTACATTCTACTATTTCTAATGTTTTTATGCCACGTTCAGCAAATGAAATATTATGTGACACAATAGAAAGTATAAGATTTCACGCATAAGCTCCACGAACTATGAAGATCGTAAAATTCAGAGATACAGTGCAGTCTCAAGTATTGCAACCGTAAAGCTACACTCTTAAAAATTTGCATTATATGTCATACATATATGTGTACAATGTCATACATTATTTGTGTGGGCTGGTTTACATACACATTTTAAGTGCGGCAGTTCATACATTTGTAAAGTGTGGATATCAAAACAATTTTGTATGGAATTTCATAAAGGAGTTTTCTCGTTTGTATGAATTTTTCGATACGCTTGTATAAAAAATACAATTGTAACTGACAGAAATTTATCACTTTATAGTATGACATATACAACATAATGTAAAAGGCTTCATATATATTTGTATCAAATACCATACCTGCATTGTATTAATTTGAATATTAATTGTATGAAATGCGACATATACAATGTATGAATTTTAATATACATTTGTATGAAAAATAATATATGTATTGTATGAATTTTAATATTGAATTGTATGAGATTACATATACTTAAAGTATGAATTTTCATACATTTTTGTATTAAATATGATATATCTAATGTGTGAATTTTCATAAATATTTGTATGAAATAAGATACACCTAATGTATGAATATTTATAGTTAACTGCTATTTTTGTATTAATTTTCAATTTTATGATATATCTGCCTTGTATAGCTTAGAAAAATTATGTGCTACAAAACATACATTTATTATCTGTAATTTTATACAAATTATGTGCAAATAATCATACATTTTTTGTATGCAATTCCATGCAAATCATGTACGATTTATCATACATATGCTGTATGGAATTTCATATGCAAATAATCATACATTTTTTGTATGCAATTTCATGCAAATCATGTACGATTTATCATACATATGCTGTATGGAATTTCATACAAAACAATGTGTAACAAGTCATACAATTCTTATGTGTAAATTCATACAAAGGATATGTAAATAATCATACATATTCTGTCTTACAATTCATACAAATTATGTAAAATATGTCATACATTTATTGTGATCAATTTCTTATAATTTATGTTGACATAATCATACATAATGTACATAGTGGTACACAATTCATGTAGGATTTGTTCGCCATACAAATGCCCGTATTTGTGTTAATTTTTATACAAATTGTAGCGAAATAATATCACACAATAATTGTTTCAAATGGTCATCATACAAATTTTAAAAGAGTACTTATTCAGTTACAATCGTGATGGTAACTATACCTCCAGGTCGTACAGAAATTACTGGAACACGCTACTAAATTACTAAAGTTAAAACGGTAACCGTATACTCTAGAGAGACACTGATTTGCCTGAAAGCTATTGTCACATTTTCAGCTGTATGTTTAATGTCATAACAAGGTGTGTTTTAAAATTACTGTAGCCGCCGATAGGTCATCACTGGCAGGTAACGAACAGCAAAACAAACATTTACCAGAATAATCATTGTTGTTACTGATGATTAAAATTAGTTGCTATTACGAAGAATCACGTTTCATGCAATGCCTATAAATCGGCAAGGGTTTATTATATTTCTTATAGCTGGAAGTGTGTAAAATCGACATATATATACTATTACCAGCACTGCATACCTATACGTCTCAGGATTTCCAAAAGGGATTAGACAATTCCAATCATTATGCAAAAATATTGCCGCCATGGTACATAAGAATAAGCTGGCGTGGATCAAATCTTAATATAGCAGAGTACTTTAAGAGGTAAACCTCAATACATATTAGTATAAGCCCTTTTATGGGACAAAACACGGTTAAAATTACTATTTGAGTCACAACTGTTAAGATTTTGCTGTAGCTATTCACTTCAGATTTGTTGTATAACTTGGCTCAGATATTAAAGGTTTATGAACAGTCGGAAACTATGCACACAGTATTGACATGAAATCAATATTCATCGCTCTACACTATAGCAACAGCGTATCTTAGTCGGTTACTATGTTAAGATAACTTTTGAAGTGATAAACAGTTCCATCCATTATGTAAAGTACATGAAGGACGCTGTAATACCACCACTTTATAAACAGTTTTTGCTATGTCCACGAAATCAATGAAGTACCATCTTATAGCAGTATTCGTTGTGTTTAAGTTAATAATTCTTATGCTGTCGATTTACCCATGTCCATTGGGTATTCGTTTGTATTGTATCAGTTGTTTATATCAACAGTAGTAATGCAACTTCAGTTCACGGTAACCGGTTCGAGGTCGGGGTCATGAAATGCAAGGATGTAGGTACAAAATGTCGTCTCCTCATGAAACACAGCAAAGAAGATTCCCACTTGAAATAATGGGCGATCGATGAACTGCCCGCACTACGAAATGCAAACCCAACTGCCAAACCCACTGCGACATGCCTTCAGGTAAAAAATGTCCAGGCTGGAGGGTGTCATACTCTTCAGTAAATTATCGTGAGTTCATGATTATGCTTTAACGAGATGCTTCGCACGGACCGTTGGGTTTCTACAATTTTGGGGTCATACGTTGAATCTAAAACCTGTTATACTGTTATCTATGCTTCTATAGTTCTGCTCATTAATATTTTAAACCTGCATAGTCACGACTGTGGCATATATCTTCATCGTTTATTAATTCAAAACGATAGAACAAATCTTGACTTTGGTATCTTCATCGTTTGTCGAATAAACGACACAGCAAGGAGTTCAACCACATTTTCTTAGTGCCATAATGATATGTCTGGAACGTGATTTTACTTGGAAAAAATGACTCTAAATGGAAAAATTCCGATGTCCAAGGGAGTAGAGCACACTCCTTCTGACTGGCAGTACGAGACAACGCGCTAGACCACAATGCACGGAAGCTAGCTACCCGAATTTCGCGGTTAGAGCCTGCAAAACCACTATACTTTTGGAAAGACGAATTGGATCACCATTTATATTCTAACCCATGCGTCCTTCTAGTTTGTTGAACCACTGAACAAATCAAAAAAATTGCTGCAGCAGTTAGTTAGTCCACTCATAAGTTACGCAACACCAGTTTAACAATAATGGTCACTATTACCTAGGGTAAACCCAACGGTAAATATGTTATAAGCTAAAATCGAAGCTGCTTACCAAGCAGTCTCAACGAAGCATCAAGCCGCCTAGCTCGCACCTCAATAAAATTCATTGGAATTGTCGTACTGATAACTGATGGAAGCAGTAAGAAAAAACGTACGATGTCAAACATTATAAAACAAAACAAAATGTATACAATTATAAATACAAACTTATAACATAACAAATAATAAAGTTCTTGTTCGATTTTGTTAACGGTAAAAATAAACAACTAGATCGTGTAGACGAACGAGAACTGAAACCATATTTATTCACTGATTTATGTAATCACATAATCAAGATTACTGATACAAAACTGTATAGAACTGCCTCTATTTAGCTTATTTAATCGTGGACATAACATGATTGAGCGGAGCGAAAAATTTTTGTTTTAGTCAGAGGGGTGAAAATAGCACCGTGCAAACGTCGAACTTTTCAATAACTACTGGACCATTAAATTTTTTTTGTTTGAGAAAGGCCTAATATAGTTCAAGTGCAAGAGTTATATAGTTTTTGGTAAAATTTGTTTTAGTTAATTAGTATATAATTAACTAATTAGTCAACCGTGTTGGCCTATTTTTTGCATTTTCAAACAAAAATTGCTTATATTTGTAATGAATAATTAGTGTAAAGCTATTATTTCAGTGCATATAGTACATCTCGACCTGTTTATTACGAATCTGGTGTTAATTACTATTCGAGGATGTTAAAAACATGCTAATTAGTTAGATAATTACTAATTAATCAGCTAATTTTTTGAAAATTTTCAAAGTGTTCAGAAATAAAAAAATTGCACACGGGGTTTTTGATGTCGCTGATAACGAATGACATTTCTGAAGCTCTAAAGCTTGGTCATATATGGTAATTAGTTAACTATTTAGCTATTTAGTTACTTTTATGCAAATATTAAAATCACCCCAATGTGCTCCGCTCATTTTTGTAATTTATTTTGCTTACTAGTTTTACTTGCTAAGAATTGGAAAACTCAGCTAACTGCTTATTATTTCACAATCGATCCGGCAAACAAATTAAATTAGTCACATAGCATTCAAATTTACAAACAAAGTTTAAGTAATAACAAAAATAAAAATATTCCAATATCACCGAGTGAGTATACATATTATGCATCATTTCTGATCGTCATCGCTGCTAGCGTCTCCGATATCACTGTGGCCGAAAACCGCAGTATCCCCCTCGTAGTCATTGTTATCACCCATTCCGGGATCGTACGTCGTACCGAAATAGCGATCGCCAAAATTGCCTAAACCCGGTAAGATATAATAGTTCTGAGACAAATGTGGATCAACAGCCGTAGTAACTTGCTTGACATGAGGGAACGCATAGGCAACGCTGTGGACGCCAGGCTCCGCAGACAGTAACGAAAGCAGAACGATGTTATCTTCTTGCACATCGTGATCAAGCAAAACTCGTATTGCCATCATTGCAGCGGCTCCGGTTGCCACCGTAGCATCCATAAGTAAGACATGATACCTCTGAATATCTTTCGGTAATCGTAAATAGTACAACTCCGGATCGAGCGTGTCTGGATTCGTTTGAATTAAAATTTTACCCATTTTACAATCTTTGATCACTTCGCGTACCGCCGGCTCCATTGTTTCGCCAGCGCGCAAGATTGAAACGCCACAAATTTTAACACCGCGTTTGACACCCTTGTAAACCGTTCCCTGAGGTGTTTCGACAACTATGTTTTCGAAAGGCAACAATGATAAGGCATATTCGACGAGGAGCCGCATTAGGCGCTTCGAATAGAAAATAAATTCATCTGGCGACGTTTCGCGGTTACGAATGAACGTGTGCAGGCCTTTGATCTGCGACGTTTCTTTGAGCACAAAAAGCGACTGAGGATACGGTTGGCCCTTCATTGTACGCGCAGCGAGTGCCGAGCGATTGCAATAGCCGCGCTCGGCTAGCTTTTTTGATATATGCTTGACAATTAAATTGATTGCCACCTTATTTTCGCCACCGCGCGGAATAATAATATCAGCATGACGCATGCACGGCTCGATAAAATTATCGAACGACGGCTTCACGGTCCGCGAATACTGCTTAATCACACCCTCGATGTCTCGGCCGCGGTCAACGGTATCACGACGAAGTCGACGTGCAAGACGTATATCTGAATCGGTATCGACGAAAATTTTCAAATCCATTAGCTCAAGCAGTCGCGGCTTGTAGAACGATAAAATACCTTCGAAAATGAGCACGTCGGCGCCGTACATTGTTTTCGAATGTTTTTCGCGACTATGTGTCGCAAAATTGTACACCGGCACTTCGACCATACGTCCGTCGCGTAATTTTTTGATCGTCTCCGAGCATAGCTCAAAATCGAACGCATCCGGGTGATCAAAGTCGTACTCATTGTTTTCAGCTCGAGCGTGTTGTTCTTTTGTTAGAACCTTGTAAAACGAATCTAGACTAAGCAGTGTAACCCACGGAATATCGAGGCATTCGATGATACGATTTGCCACGGTTGTTTTACCCGATGCCGACCCGCCACAGATTCCTATAATGAACGGTTCCCGATGTGTTTGACCCATAGTATCGTACCACGGCGGTCTACCGGCCGTATAAACTACCTTCTCGCCTCTACGTACAACGTGGTCCTCCGATTTCGATACCGTGCGCATACGCCATTGCTGTATGGCCTGGGTTTTAACTCCACGGGGTGAAATTCCACCAGCGATTGTTTTGGTAGCTACTGCGTTTAAAAGCGGTTCAGGAATCTCGATATCTGGTATGATGGGGATTAGGCAGTGTAAATTTCCTTGACTTGAGCACGCCGACGGTAGTTCACTTGCACCTTGGGAAGGAGTATGATTGTGATTATTAGAAGCCGAGTTGCTGTCTAAACTCGCGCTGCTGCTCCCAATTATTTCCTGTTCCGGTGAGATTGACATCCGTATTGCGCCAGACATTTTACAATCAAGTCGTATATTTTGATACAGTATGTCTAGATAAATGACATGTCTGCAACTATGCCGTAGCTTAATGCATACAAGCTTAAGGAATAGCAATGGATGCAAAGTTCTGACCCTTAACAAAAAATTATAAAAAAATCGTTTTACGAACAAGAAAACTACGGGCTTACACAAATTTTTATCTAACTTTTACGTTTTAAAGACGGAATGGCTGAACAATATATATATTGTATAGTATATATACTATATATTTCCCTTTGGGTAATTGGGAATTTATATATTATATACAGGGTGACCTTGCATGTTGTGTGATAAAATTCCAGGGAATAATAGTGAAGTTTTTCAGGAGAAGTCCTGAAATTTTATCGGACAAAAAACGCAGTGATCCCGCTATGTCTCAAGCATACCCTCTATGTCTATCACAAATTTTCGGATCTTCCCGGCCGGCTTTAGCCTTTAACTGTTGAAAAAACTTCCAATTAACAGTAGGACTGTCCATCGATACTTGCACAACATTCAATAATTGGGCCAGTTCGAGGGTACACGTGAATCCAGCCACCAAATCCACAGCTCGGGACGACCTAGGAACGCCAAATTATGACATGGAGTTGAAACTTTATTTTCTAAATCCCAAAACCGCACTAAATTGTCCATTTGACTTTTTTGAGCAATAGTACTCAGAGCTTCATCAAAACACACCGTGATCATATCGCACTGTGCAAGAAGTCGTACGAGACCATAACAAAAATACGGAGCTAAACCGAACGTGATTACGTACGACACCTCGTCCCTGCTTATGAAGAGATCTTTGGCGATAGCACAATCATCGAACAGAGCGCGGAATAGTTCGTTTCGACCCACACAGCTCCGAAGCAAAAGATGACTCGAGACAACGTTGAATCCCACAAAATTTTTGATGATGTCACACGTAATTTGAATAATTGCTCGAAAAAATTCAAGAAGATTTTTGCAATTTTCCAGGATTTGTCTAGTTTTGAACTGAGCACCCCAAAATTCCAGGATTTTCATGAAGATTTTCAAAATTCTAGGATTTTTAGTGGGCGATCACCCCGTTTTACCTGCACAGCCGTCTTTCCATCCGGCCAATTTTCTTGGGAACTAATGAAGATATTGTCATAGGATATTTTCCATGACATCGTAATAGTCAGCTCGGTGACCCCGTATAGGTGTCATCTATGCAACCCAGCGATAGGTATGGTAAACCCTCTTCAAAATCAAAGATAGTACCTCTCCTTGTTTGTCACCGAGGAGAAATACTTTTTCAGTTATATATCCAAATCAGACTTTTATCCAAAACAGCTGCATATCTATTGTACTCGACTGGACGAGATATACAACTTTGCTGACCAACATTTTTGCCAGACATATCAGTCTCACCAATACCAGTTCACCCAAAAAATCGATCAAACTGAATTCTGATATCGATTGTAGCTTTAGCCCTGATGAAAACCTCAAAATTTCTAAATACCTTAAAGAAGTGATGCTTCAGTTTGAGATGTTAAGGCTGTTTGTAATATTCGGCAGAATAAATGTACAAATCATGTTTAAGATATACATGTATATATTATGTTTCAAATATTGTATAAGCTAATAAAGAGCAAGGGCAAAGAATCTTTCACAAACTACAGCTGAAGTGCAAGTGCAAATGTACTATTCGTGCTCAGCGCACATAGAAAATTTTAGGAATCCATTAAGCTGACATACTGCTAAGCGTTCTAAGGCATCCAGAGCACAAAAATGCACCAAAACGAGGAAGTTTCTGTCTTCATAGCTCAATACCTGTTCATAGATCATTATTCTAATATATAGCGTCATTTAGCCGATAGACACTCTGCGCAGTGCTACAGCAGCCGAATAATTTATATGGCTACAAACCTTCCTGGTTTTTCGAAAACTTTCGCAAATGTCCTCATTGTGTTAGCTTACTACCTTGATATTAAAACCGTGGATATCCTGTTAAGATCATAATGGTTATCCGTTGTCTATACAGCTACACATTTTCAGCAACTCCTCTACCTTCATAGAGAAAAACTTGTTATTTTGGAGCCAAAAATTGCTAGAATGGTGGCGTTCTGGCTTGAGAAGAGACGGTTCTATTAGATGATACAATGAGCACAGACGAATGTAGAGATAAAGATCTGTCTTGTGTTATGCATAATTTGCCAAAGCGTCGCAGGCTGCAGATTTACAAAGAAAAAGCAAACGGACTCCCATTTCCTAGTCATTATCTCTACCAAAAAAATTTTGAAATAGCAGGAATCTGCGAATAAAACTTAAGGTTACGTAATGCCTTTTTAAAAAGCATTTGTTGAGCAAAATTTTCTAGATTTAGTTAAAATCCTTAGATTACACGGATTTTCAGTTTGAGTCTGCGACTCCAAAATATATGTAACTTCAATATTAAACTATAATTTCCGACATATTTTTACGCTTCAAATAAAAATTGTTTCGTATTTGTTCCGAACGTGAAACAATTTCATTTCAACAAATAAATTACTCTATAGATGAAGTATAGTGCAACTATAGTTTCGTTCAGTGGCCAAACCACATTATTAAGGCAAAACATTACAATCATGTAAGACAAATATCATGATTAGTTTCGGCAATATACCATAAAAATTTCACAAAACAGCGTGGCACTCGGTCATCCAATAGCTCATTAGAATAATTCTTCAAAATTTTATTCTAATGAACTCTTGGTAATGCTCATGTCTTATCGGCTTTTTTCAGATCATCCCCTAGACGTTCCAGGACATTCCAAAAACTAAGGTTCTCTGGCTGTGATGTCTACGTGTTCTTCGATGTGTATCGACACCCCCATGAGCACCTGGAGAGTATAGACCGACCCGTAGGGTAATTTGGTGGCGGTCAAACCTTATAAAAAACCTGGCTAAAGAATCTTGGGGTCGCAAAGAGCCCCCACAGAATTACATGCTGCTAACCCGGGGGCTATAAGCCGAAAAGCGATCACATAATTGAATAAAGGCAAAGTATATGATTATGACAGAGTGTCATACTCTTTCACAAAATTTTCATAATGCAGTCTTCGAATGCATGGTGCTAAATAGCAAAAAGAAAGTTTCTTATAGCTTACAATTTTTGAAAAATGGGATAATTTGCGCGAAAATTACCTAAAATACGATGTTTAAAAACAGCGTCTGGATACAAAAAGCTCCGATGTAAATAAAGCATGATTAAATAAATTTGTTCTTAATTGTGATAGTTTCTTATTTAATTTCATGAAAGCTTAATCAAAACAGCTTGCTTTTTTCTAGCTTCCACACAGTCGTATGCATTCAAACCTCTTTCAATATTATATTACTGTCGTCAAACTTTCAAATATAATATAACGTCATTTCTTTCAAAGTTTATCAGTTCCACTGAAAATATTATGATAAGTGAAAAGAAAAGTTAAAAATATGTCACTAAAACAACCAGAAAAACAATTCGTGAATATCATATCCAAAGCTATCCCGTCAGCAATCAATAAGCTTTGTGTGAATTTGGAGTTACGATTGGCGCTGCTCTACCAATATCACAGTCTGGACAATCAGCTATAGGACATATAAAGAAACTAATAGACTACAGCAAAATAAACATACGCCAAGAAAATTGCAATGAAACTTTTCGTACTCCTCCAAATAATCCCTCATGTGCTTCTGTCGGCGTTGTTATGGTCCAGCCCATCATAAAATCCAAGAAGCTACAGAAAAGAATAAGGTTTGAGCGGACTAGGGATCATGCTAGGCGCTATAATAGTATAATATTGACCAGAAGAGCTACAAAAAATCAAAATAACTACGGGTTGACAGCTGCCAAACTGAAAATATATATTCTGCAAAATTTAGAGCTAAACCCCTAGTGTGCTCAAAGAATCTTGTTTACATCCTATGAAGCGCTGCGATGCATATACCATTAGTAGCTGAGTCTAGAATAATCATGGTACACATGTTTACTTTCAGTGTGCAGACGCGCAGTGCACTGCAAAGTGCAATGATACCATATTATATACATCTAATGAAGCCATAAACAAACTAATCCTCCAAATAAATATAATAAAGAAATTTCTAAGTTTAACTTAAAAAACTCCTGAAATACACATTTCAAAGATTTCCACTCAGCATGACTAAAAATGAGTTATGGCAAACTTATGAACGCTTGACGAGAATGCACAACTGCAGTGGCGGGTTTAGTCCACGAAATTAGGAGGTACATAAAATTTTTAGGTACAGCTAATTCATTCGCTTCGCAGTTTATTTACTTCGTGCGGGTTTAGTCCACGAAATTAGGAGGTACACAAAATTTTTAGGTACAGCTAATTCATTCGCTTCGCAGTTTATTTACTTCGTGCGGGTTTAGTCCACGAAATTAGGAGGTACACAATATTTTTAGGTACAACTAATTCAGTCGCTTCGCAGTTTATTTACTACGTTCACTCAGCAGATTACTACTGACAACGTCACGGTCAAACTTTTCCAATCGGACATCCGTCTGGATGAATAATGTGACGTGCTATACAAATGTTGATAACATTAATTGCAAGTGATAATGTATTTTTTAGATTTTTTCTCAGACTTCACTGATGAAAATAAATAAAAATACCGTGATAATGTATGTCTTAGATTTTTTCTCAAACTTCACTGATGAAAATAAATAAAAATACCGTGATAATGTATTTTTTAGATTTTTACCAAACTTCACTGATGAAAATAAATAAAAATACCGTGATAATGTATGTTTTAGATTTTTTCTCAAACTTCACTGATGAAAATAAATAAAAATACCGTGATAATGTATGTCTTAGATTTTTTCTCAAACTTCACTGATGAAAATAAATAAAAATACCGTGATAATGTATGTCTTAGATTTTTTCTCAAACTTCACTGATGAAAATAAATAAAAATACCGTGATAATGTATTCTTTAGATTTTTTCTCAAACTTCACTGATGAAAATAAATAAAAATACCGTGATAATGTATGTCTTAGATTTTTTCTAAAACTTCACTGATGAAAATAAATAAAAATACCGTGATAATGTATTTTTTAGATTTTTTCTTAAACTTCACTGATGAAAATAAATAAACATACCAAGATTTGAGTCACTACTATAGGTGTGCAGTTGAAACTGTAAAGCTCTCGAAAACTAGAAAATATAATTTATTATACTTTCGATAATATTACATGACTAATGTCATCAAGGGACACGCATCAAAAAAATTATTTTTAGGTTTTCCAATTATATGCCGACTATTTGGCAACTTTCCCTCAACACATCATCCCAATGACAAGGCACAAAACGTGTGACATCACAATCGTGATATTTAAGAGCGTCAAAAAGTATTTTTCATGCGTGTTACTTGATGTTTTGATTGAAGAGCATTACTACGTTGATAATACAACATACAGTAGGAGCACTCAGTAGGCACTGCGGATTTTTTACTTTCATTTGGGAAAAGTTCTAAAAAACTTTAACTGACATACAGCACTTATATATAAATGGATATTAGATATTAATATCGTGTGATGCATGTACGCTTGCACATGAGTTTTGATTCGCTCGCATTGCGAGGTTCCTCAAACAACCAAGCGACGACTCCGCAAAATCTTCAATGGTTTGCGCACGTCGCTTGCAGTTATGGAATCAGTTCCATTCCTAGAGCACGTAAAACGTTATCCCAACACTACATGATACCGGTGGAGTAGGACATCTACGGTTATACATTTTAAAACACAACCCTCGATCCAAACCTACTCGTAACTGGTTTGGGATAAATAAGTATAAAACAGGGCGAACCCCTAAACTTTGTGCTCGCCCAGTCGTCTTTTCTGCGGCCCTCTGTTAAAGGAAATTTCATGTCGATACTATTAATATCCCACTGAGATTCACAAATCCATTATCTGATACGAAAAGGACTAGATTCCCAAATGTCGGCAGAACATAGCGCACTAAAGACCAGCAAAATTATTTGTCTCAGGAAACACGTATTACACAAAATCGGGACGAATATCAATGTTGCAACAAACACACAGCCTTCAGCCTATGCTTTTGTTTTGTCTCTAGACAATAGCGTAAACATCATGCTATTCATGATGAAAATGCTGCTATACAGATTTCTGCTGAAAACCACGAACTTTTAACGCTTTTTCGACCAAACAAAATAAAACTTAAAGAACAACGCTCTAAACTTTTTGAAAGTTGCAACAATTGTACAAAATTGCATTTATTCATAAATTACGATAGCAATATCGAATGCTAAATTTGGTTCCTTTCGGTTATACTTCCCAACCAAGAAATTCCGAACACTGGATTGAGATCGAAATGTCAGTTCAGGAAATGATTAGGACCACATTTAGACACACGGTTTGAATGGGAAATTTGTATTAACCCTGTCCCGCATGAATTAACGCGCATTGTGTATTGCGTCGAACAAACTTTTATCGCGATCGCAGAATAAACATGGATCGTTTGGCTACGATACTTCAACGTTAGTAACGCCATTGCGATATCGAGGAGCTGTTGCTCGATTCCTTAAGAAACCGAATAATGTGACCGAACAACAAAGCATCAAACGACAAACTCGATCAGTGCATCACGTTGAAATGTACGCTGTTATAAATGGGAAACTGTATGCGGAAAAGACTAAATAAATTTAAAAGTTATAGGGTTTCCATTCGCCGCAACCGCCAACGCCCCTAAATCAATGCACTGGAGGCTTAAGGCCCCAATCTAAACCGTCTCGATAAGTTGTGTCAGTCAGTGTCAACTTATATATGTATTTAATGAGTAAACAAGTCACAATCCTTTACCTGAAATAACAAAATTTTTGAAATGTGCAAGATTCCTGGGTGCTCCAGAGAACGGATTACTGATTATCGTATACCAGGTACGTAAGGTACAAAAGGAAAAGATCAGAGACTGTAGCCCCCTACTTAAGCTTAGTACGTCCCATACAAATACTATAAGTTTACGCTAGGTGTCCCTATATCAAGAACAGGATGGCACGAATTAAATTCACGCCACTACTGACCCTTGGGCTACAGTACCCCAGGCAAAGGACTAAGTGGCTTCACAGAACCATATAAGCAATTCACAAAAGAATGCCAGCGCTATTTCAAAAAACTGGTAACACGTGCAACAAACCTACCGGCCGATGTACAATTAAACCCGCGATGCCAATTTTGAAAGAGGGTTGGCTGTAATATGTAATAAATGTTCACAGCTAGGAAACGGCGTACTACGCGATCAATTCATACAAATGCTGCTTGTTCATAAAACTAAAGACCGCAAATCCAACCAATTTGTAACTTTAACCCTGAAAATGCGGGAAAGAGTAGCTGATTACGGTCGTAGCAGGCCAGCGCTTGTCGCTCAGATCAATTTAAACCATACACCGGCTTATTAAACCAAACCATGGATAAATAATTTACTACACAAACCATACAGCATCAAAGTTGTCATTGCAGACAATAGTAGCAACAAATATGTTCCAATGGCACTATATAACCACGATAATTACAATATACCTATACATTTGCCAAAACTAATGCATTTCCTAACAGAGACAAATTTTATTTAGCTTTATTAATGATATTTGTTGATACGATAGCGGCACGATACCAGCAAGCCCTGATGCATATACCACTAGAACTACGTAAATCATAGAATACTGCTAAAACTCAGCAGGACATGCTTCAAAATTAGAAATATGACGCCACGGGTATATTTTGCATAAAAAATTTTACAAGACGTAAAAATAATACTGAATATTACGACCCATAGATAAATTTCCAAATTTTTTATCTTCTCAAAAAAACAAATTTAATGTCAAAACGGAACAAAATGGAAATGATAAATTCAAAAAATGGAAACTATATACTATGGAACTGAATATTGAATTGGATGAGACGTTTTATAGATACTTTTTTATCTCTCATTAGATAAAATGTCGACCGCCTGATTAAATAAAACTACAACGTAAAATTCAGCTATTTTATCTGAACAAGCAAAAAATCACAATATTGTCATTCGGAATGTATACCAAATATTAATATTTTATTAAAGGTCTGCTGTTATGCTGATCGATTTGTTTTATGAATGAATTTTCGGTTGGTATTTGAAAAGCATGTGCCATAAGGTATACACATTTACGGCACAACACACAAAAATGGTGTAGACGTAAAATAGAAAATGCTTAACTAGAAATCTTGATGTATGAAAACTGTGCAATACATACATCCATCATTTGGTATTTCTTCATGTACGATGTGATATTGACCATTGTCAGACCATGAGTTAACAGTTTAAACATTACAGCACAGCTGAAGTGAGAATTCGGATTCATGGCTCAGCGTGACTCAAGCTCGATCATGGACATTCAACTTTCGACCTCCGCTGGCGTCAACTGCCACAACTTATACACAACATAATATATACCAGTAATACATTATGAAATAGGTGTCGAAGGTTCGCAGGTTTAGGAAAGTCGGCGAGGAATAGGCCAGACACGTAATTTTATTGAAACTGTTGGGAACTAAAAGTTTTCCCCCAACATTGTTAAAATGTTACTCAATTTTTGCCAATCTATCTACATTTTGATAATTTACCCGACTATCGACATTTATGAAAATAATTATCAGAAATGTTTATATGATAATCAAAAATAATAAATTATTACGATAATCAATTTTTTGTCAGCGTGTAAATTGCAATACCGTTGTTGATATACGTGACTCAAACACGGTCAGTGACTTGTGAGATTGTCACAAAATGCATTAAATCGTATTCTGAACCCTCTCGTTTCGTTAACAACAAATATATACTTGCAAGGAGGTAATAAAATGTGGAGGCGGTACACTAAGAAATGGAACGGAATAGCAATCTAGTGTGGTGCATAGTTCATCAGATAGGTATGTCCACTTTACGAGCGTATGACCAACGGACAGAATCTATTGTCGCAAGTGTACTTGGTGTGATTCAAATCCCTTGACTACTCCTTCCTCGTTTTTTGATTAATTACACAGCTGGCTTCTCTAAATGTGAGAGGAGCTGTCAGGCTCCCCACAGTTCGCAACTTGACAGATTTTAGCCTCCCCAATACTTGCCCATAGGTAATTTCCTCCGCGACTAAAAATTCGAATTTTGCCTACACAATGTCCTAATTTTTTTCTGCCCGACTGACAATTTTCGAAATTTTCTCTTCTCAATAATTTTTCAATCAGCCTAATTCCACATACAGTCACAAACACAATTAACTGCACATGCATACGCTCGAAAGTGTGTTTACACGCGCAAGCACGCAAATGCGTCTAAACGCTCAAGCACTAATCCGTTTAAACGCAGACACAAACAAACTCGTTTAACGTGCCGCACGCGAAAGCCTGCGAATGTATTTGCACACGTTTCATGCATAGCAATAGATGTGAACCTAACCAAGAAGATCAACATACAACAT
>JASANE010027199.1:0-23644 GCA_030248225.1 Trileptium ribeirensis
GTATGTTGCTCTTCGTTCAGTTACGTATATACTCCCAAAACCAATTGGCGATACCAAATTCTGTCAATTCGCCCTAAACATTCGGAGTGTCTGGCGCGGGGTAGGAGTGTATCTTAAAAGGGGAGTCTGGGGTAACATGAATCTTAAAGTTGAGGTGATCAAAACGCTCCGCTTGGAAATTTACCCGTAATTTGTGAATGCATTGATCGATTTTGCTGATCTGTAATTTACCCTCATAACGAAATTGTAAATTTCCAAAATCAATCTATTAAGCTGTAGGATTAACTGTTCGTCTCACATGAGCATTATGGCGTTAGATGCAAAGATCAATGATAATGTTGCTTTACTTAGCACATATGAATACCACATCATAAAACTTTTATAATAGTTATAAACATAAAGCATAACATATCAGAGTGGCATGGCCTGCTTCACGTCGGTTCCTTAGGCTCACTCATTTTCATCATGTTGTCTAGCTACAGGCGGCCATGTTTTTCCAGCTATTTTTATTTATACGCCTGTTCGACTTACATTACCATAACAAATATAATTACATAGTTTTAGCACTGTGCGTCGTTCGTATTTCGCCAAAATTGGACACATCTGTCGTTTCTATTACAATAAAGATCGATCATCTTCGGCTGAATCTAAATTTGAGTTTTTCCACAATTTATGTCACTAAATTGCTTTGGAGTTTATTGCAGGGAATTTGCATTTTAATGAAAAAAGATAAGAACCAGCTGAATATTTTTGAAGGTTCTGTGCAAATCTTGGTGTAGAAACATGTGTGATTATACATGAATAATTGTCAAGATTTGATTTGCAATATATTTTAATATATTTCTTTAGTTCGGATTTGTCATGTCGATTCGGCGAGTATGAAAATTTCACTTTTAACGCACTCCCATAAAATGATATTTCAGTAAATTTTGTTCCATTTTCTTGATCTCGCAAATTCAGTTCCGCCGAGCGATAAGAGTCCATAATGCAACATTATATACTCCGGTTTCTGCATGCTAGGATAGGCCTCCTAAATTTGCAACAAAAGTTTCCGTTTTAAAATTTTATAAGCATTCCGCATAATGCCTGGACCCATCCTGACATGCAGTACAAAATTCATTTATAACATACCAATTATCATTATCGGCATAACTGTTATGACATCTATGTCATGGATGCGCTCCAGAATCAGCTATAGGGCACCGAATTCGCAATTTGCCCGGTAAAATTATGTAAGATCCGCCCGTTGTCTCCGGCCAATCAGAGTGCGTAGCCATTTCTTCACAACATTTTATTACAAACATTACACATGTTAATATGAACTTCCGTTTGGGGCCGACCGGATACTTGCAAGTTGGGTCAACTGATTTAATATTTCCCTTACGAAAATAATCATGCAAGCGCATGTCAGGCGGGTGGATCGTAATTACCGTAATAATTACAAATCAGTGTAACAACGGTAATAGATATTGTTTATTAACATCAAATATACATTGAACAATGTTCAGATCACGGTCCACCAGTATCCGGTCGCCCATTGAGTTTGATATCCCCTTTACCCCCTAATTTGAACATCTCTAACAATCACCTGAGAATCTCGGGCTGTTACACATTACTAAGCAAATTTTGACAAAAACTATAGGTCCTGCACATGAAGGATATTAGGTCTTTCAAACAAAGTTTTTTATAATCGGCCCAGTAGTTGTTGAGGAGTTCGAAGGACGGACGGACTGACAGGCAAACGGTGCTGCTTTCCTCGTACTGAAGAAAACAAAAATACTTCGCTTCTCCTCTCAATTAAACAAACGACTGGTGCGTACCAGGATCGATTTCCCGATAAATTGTCAGAAGTTAACTTGATCCACGTAAATCCCTCATCTAGTGTATAGTGATAAGGCTGAGCAAGCGATATGAAAATAACGTAAAAATATGCAACTCCGAACATCATTTACCCAACACGTACGATTGCTCAAAGTTGATTCCATACATCGACCAGGAGAATGAGCTGAAAATTATCAAGTGAATTTGTCTGTTTTCCCTTTAAACAAACGTAGCTCAACTGTGCTCCTCGGTGGAGCAGCTGGAGAGCGGTGAAACAACAGAATTACCAAGAATATTAATATAATGTACCCGGATCAAACGCCACCGGCACGCGGGCGTTCTGACAATCGGAGCCCATAATTTGGTGGTATATTTTCTCGGCCTATTAAAAAAATCCCTAAAATCTTCGGCTGTTACAATATCGCTTTTCAATAGTAACAACTGTTTACCCTTTACCTAACTTTACACATACAACATGTATAATAAAATACTGTATTTTCAACACAATTATATGCAAACGCAAAAGACTAGATAGATGTGAATTTTAATACTCGCCGAATCGACATGACAAATCCGAACGAAAGCAAATATATTAAAATATATTGCAAATCAAATCTTGACAATTATTCATGTATAATCACACATGTTCGCATGAACATTTGCACAGAACCTTCAAAAATATTCAGCTGGTTCTTATCTTTTTTCATTAAAATGCAAATTCCCTGCAATAAACTCCAAAGCAATTTAGTGACATAAATTGTGGAAAAACTCAAATTTAGATTCAGCCGAAGATGATCGATCTTTATTGTAATAGAAACGACAGATGTGTCCAATTTTGGCGAAATACGAACGACGCACAGTGCTAAAACTATGTAATTATATTTGTTATGGTAATCTGAAGTCGAACAGGCGTATAAATAAAAATAGCTGGAAAAACATGGCCGCCTGTAGCTAGACAACATGATGAAAATGAGTGAGCCTAAGGAACCGACGTGAAGCAGGCCATGCCACTCTTGATATGTTATGCTTTATGTTTATAACTATTATAAAAGTTTTATGTATGTGGTATTCATATGTGCTAAGTAAAGCAACATTATCATTGATCTTTGCATCTAACGCCATAATGCTCATGTGAGACGAACAGTTAATCCTACAGCTTAATAGTATTGATTTTGGAAATTTACAATTTCGTTATGAGGGTAATTACAGATCAGCAAAATCGATCAATGCATTCACAAATTACGGGTAAATTTCCAAAAAGCGGTAGCGTTTCGGATCACCTCAACTTTAAGATTCATGTTACCCCAGACTCCCCTTTTAAAGATACACTCCTACCCCGCGCCAGACACTCCGAATGTTTAGGGCGAATTGACAGAATTTGGGAAATTCTGCGCAAAATTGGCTTTCCTGGGTTATTTTCTATGGAGGTGGGGACAGAATGAAAGACGTTCCACCGCTTTATTTCTGGAAGGCAGCGCTGCCCGCACACAACCCTGCTTACGTGTCGCTGTTTGCGGCAGTCACAAACATCAGATTATAGTTCTTTACTCGATATGGCATATGCATTGCATTGTACGTGAAATTTGGTTTCGTAACCTTGTAACTGCATGACTTACTGATTAATGAATTCGCCACTGGATACTTTCCCTTCCAGGAATCTATAGTGGACACACATGGTTAAATAGCTTTCGATAATTTCCACTTAGCGATAATCCCGTCTGCACTGTAGCCAAAAGAACCACCAAATCTGGGTAGTATCACTTTTTGATTACAGTAATCAGTTACAATCAACAATCCGCTGCGCTGTTTTTTTAAAAATAATTTTCAGTTTACATTTTTGGTTGTAAAAACAAGCAAACATAAAGCAAAACAAGTACCCCCATCATTTTTACACCATTAAAAACTATTATCTTCACCACGGCGCTGTTTATTATTATACATAGCCTATTAAAAGCGAGTAATAACTATAAATATATACTCATATTATTATTCGATAATTATACATTATCTCCACGCACTGAAAAAAATATATATTAAATTTCTCGGTCACGTAAAAATGTAGGACAATGATATGTAAAAACATACACTAACAAAAAAACATCTCTCTCCCTCGGTGCGGCAGGATTTGGTTTCACTTTATAATACCCAAATGCTCAGTAAACGACCAACAAAACAATATTATTTCGAAGCTTGTTATTAATTATAATTATATGGTATTTCTTATAATCTTGAAATTATATATTTTATTATATATAGCACTGTTCGAAAATTATACTCTGACTCTCGCAGCACAGCACGCTGCTTAAAGGTTGGAGAAGGGGGACGACGTAGGCAATAGTCTGGCGTTATCATGGTAACTTCTACTGGCCCTCTTTCGCAGAAAAATGTGGATGGAGGAAGTCGGAGCGGTCCCCGTCTTGCTGCATTTCAATATATATTCGAAAAATATATCGAACATTTAATATAAATTTTTTTAACCAACTAAAGTGTAAATATCAATATTCCTGTCCCCAATGGTGATCACATTGTTTTCACCCACAGGATCTATAAAATGATTATTTATTATTGCTATATAGCAATTTAAGCTTTTTGTCAAAATCCTTTGACGAAAACCTCATTTCCGGCACGGTCAAACATAGAAATTTGTGAAAATTAATTCAATATTGGCATTTAGCATATACAGATTGATGTAGAATTTATGTATACATACACAAACACAACCTTTAGTACACATGTTTGTATATGTGCATATTATACACATACAAAACCAAACCTTTTTTATTCACTCATGCTGTATATGTATATTATATATCTGTTAAAATACTGATGCGAACATGTATCCATGTTGCATGTGAATTTCCAATGAGTGGTATATTTTAGATTTTTGCAACGAAGTCTGCACCATGGAACAGGTAGTACAACATTCCAACAATACAGTGCAGAAACGATCGTGGTTCTTTGATCCCATGCGTAACAATTGGCATTTCGGTGCAGATGGTCATCAGCCATTTCTCACTAACAGTAATGTTTGGCCAACAGTAGACTATTGTAAAGATTTTGGTGTTATTTTAGCAAAATACCTTAAACCTTCATTTCACTGCAGATATATCTGCAAAAACGCATTGCGTAGTAAAATACTTTATCGCTACTTTATAAAAAATATTGTTGCTGCTAGTTTACATGACTATAATTGCTTACGCTAGGTGAATCGCCGAATATTCAAATCAGATTTAGTTACCGTGTTACCTAACTGATATCAATACCGTTGAAAATGTGCACCGTTATTTCACTCGCAGACTATATGCCAGGCTAATCTTGGGCCATGGTCATATCTGACTTGCCTGAATTATCTGCAGCTGGAATCTCTAGAACGGCGATTCATTTTTAACTTGAAAATGGTTTTCAAATGCTTGCAGTACCAAACTGATTTGGCCATGAATAAATTTTTCACTACTCGCACTCAAATACGAGACGCCTGCCATTTAAGTTATATATAACACAAACTCTAAAAATAACACTTCAAATCATTTTTCTCAGTTAGTGTAGTAAATCCCTGGGATTCATTTCCAGAATTTGTTGGCAATAATATGCTACTCCAAGCCAACATTACTGAACCCAAGGTTTACACCCAAGTGCATTTCTGGAACAATTGAAACTTGTAGATTTCTCAACGTACTCGAGATTTGACATAAACATATAACTCAGATGTAAGTGTAAATACTCACCACCTTTCTGTTGTATTCATTAGTTTGTTGTATCAAACAAAAATAATCTTTCCCATACATAAATTACTTTATATTGTATTTTCATACAATAAACTATGTTGTTGTTGTAAGTAGCGTTGGCCACCGGCCAGATTAGCTTCGCCGCGATCGTCGCTTCGGGCGGGTAGGCCGGCCGGCCAGTAATCCGGTAGGAAGGTATTTTGACAAACTGGTGTACTAAGCACCAGCACTATATCATGTGATTTTCTGTGGCTATAATATTTTTGTATGTAAAAATAGATTATACACATATTCTTTTGAACAGTAATTTTTGACTAGTTCTTGTGACTCGTGTACAGGAATGTTTTATCCTATTACGCTGTAGATATTTTAGTAATATATTGTGGCACAAACAATAATTGATTAAAGTAAAATCATTACGATCAACAAAACAGCACATTATATCTAAAGTTTACGATGTCGAAAGGTAACCAACTTCCTTATCACATTTATGCAACAAAGAATGCAAATGAGTTAGTGTAGAAGAATATCTAATTTTTTAAGCATATTTTGTAAGCTTTAGAGGCTGCCGGTAGCTATAGTCTCTATGTGCTTCGTTTTTAAATGTAATCTGCCTTTCGAGGCTTTTTGGCATAGGTTAAATATTTGTTACAATGCGAAAGGAACTACAGAATAAAGAGCAATGATTTTACACGTAACTATATTGAATGTGTTCCGCATTTTAATCAATGACATTTGAAGACTCGAAATGAGCAAAAAACATGCTTCCATAACAAGCACCGAAAATTTTATATTTCTATGAAAATATCACATTTTGCAAAATTAATCCTGCATAGTTCCGCCGACGCCTGTGTTTCATACAAGCTGGACAAGTCGCTGGGCGGCTGGTAGACCGGCCGGCCGTATTTCAGGCCTTACCGGCTCATCCGCCAGCCGACCGTAGAGGGTGGTCGTAAAGTTGGCGGCCGGCGGCGGCCGGACGGCGAACGAAAAATCTGGTCGATACCCAACACCTGTTGTAAGCATTTGATGTTCATTTGTGAGCCGAGGCTAGGCAGAGCGAAAACGGCCCAGTTCCCGTCCCCACCCCCAGCGTATCATGTCAAGTTTCCCTTCCCCCTCGAATAATAGTGTAATGGTTTGACTTTCTAAAGCCTAAACCTAAGCTAAGCTTAACCTTATGTTGGGTTCACAATTAAACATAAAATTTTCGTGCTCCGGTCCCATATCCATATCAATTTGCCGCAGCTTCTGTAATATTGGGAAACTTCAAATGGTCCGTTAAAATTTCATATGCTCAGCCAAGGCGTTACTAGATAGGATCCACCAGAAAGAATATTCGACATGGTACAAAAATTCGTGCTAAATCAAGTAGTATCAGAAAAATTTCGATGTTGATCTGCCACTTGGCAAAAACGACGATTTGGTTTTTTCATAGCCGAAATCCATTGTAAAATCTGTAGGTCCATAAAATTCTGGGGCATTCGAAACTCCTCCAAATCCAGGGTCACTCTGACCCCGGGTCCGGAGGAGAAGCACCCAACTCGTGGTCAATCTTGTTGTAAAGTAAATTTTTTTAGAAATTTTGATGTTTGAAGCTTAATTTTTTTTTCAAAAATGTTGGTTTAATTTATATATAATCTGAAGTCTGATTAAAGGTGTGCTAATGGCATGAAAACACTAAAAATTTTAAAGGAAAATGCAATGTTCACAGCTATCGAAAGCAAAAATTTCTAGGTCCCCGGGTTCGGGAGCTGGGATGTCGGCATTGTCGCGAGCCAAGTCGAGGGCATTCCACCATGCCCCACTCCTCTTCGGAATCCGGTGTTACAGTCCAGCAAAAAATTTTCGAAGATTTGTTCTTTTTAAAAATAGGTGTAATTTAGGAAAGTTTTCCCCCTCATGATTTTTCCTCTATTATGAAATTGTTTCACCTTTTAGGTTTGTGAGCTATATATACTGTATCTATGTCAGTAATAACAGCATCATGATTTTCGTTTGATGTGTCAAATAAATCGAATCTCCTTCACACTGTTGTCCCCCTCAAGAGTTCGCGAAAACTTTAAATAACGTCCTTCGCCCGATTTCATTCTAACACGTGAGTATCCTAGAAGCTTCGCGCGAACCATTGGTTTATACAATTTTTGGTGGTATGTTTAACCTGAAACCTATTTTTATGTTATTTGTATTTCCATAGTTCTGGTCGTTACTACTTGTTAACCTACATAGTCTCGACTGTGGCATGTAAAATTCGTCGTTTATCAATAGCTACCACAAATTCGTGGTTAGAGCCAGCAAAGCCGCTACAAAACCACTTGACTTGTAGAAAGACGATTCGGATAACCTTTTATTTCTTAGCCTATGCGTGTTTGTAATTTGTTCAACCATTTGCTGCAGCAGCTGTTGTTTACTCAAATGTTTACGCAGCAACAGAGGAACATTTAATGACTGCCATTACCTAGGGTAAATCTAACGGTAATGAAGTTGTTTGTAGACACGAGACACGCAGCTGCGTATATTTCAAGTTCGCTTGCCTAACCGCCCCGCGAAGACGTTTGAACAAGTCATATAACGATCAAGGTTCGCATTAAGAAATGCCCTAAGCTTACTATGGCTTTCATGTCATCAAGTCAACTAGTTTGTTCCTTAGCTGTCGATGGTAATCCTCAGTTCGAAAAGAGCTCGAAAAAAACGATTGCCATGATCGACAATTTTTTTCCACTCAGACAGCTAGCTGTCCCAGTGGGTGTTGTTGGAGTTCCTTCATAGACGCTGTTTCATTATGTCAACATCAAATTGCTGCCATTTTTTCTGCAACACGTCGTCTGTGAGACCATTCATTGTACTTTTAAGTTTGTTTAAAATTCGCGAACTATAGAATTAATCCTGCATGCTTCGTAAAAGGGGAAAATTTTCATAAACGGGGAAATATGTCCTGAAACTAGAAAAAACTTCCTGAAATACACCTATTATGAACAGGAAAAGTTTTCGAAGATTTTTTCGAGCAAAAATATCATGTGAAACTTGTATATACTAAAGATACCACTACAGACTTAATCCGTTCAGTAACAATATCGAATCACACATTTTTAGAGCTGACATGTTTTTCTTTTCCACGGCTTTGTTGCTGATATCTCAGTAAAAATTGTTTTAAATTATATTAACACTTAAGACATATTAATTTTGTGGTTTCCTTAAAATACCAGCGATGGCGACATTATGTAAACACAACACATTCTTGTAAACAAAGGTATATACTTGCCCTAATCTTTGCACACCATCTTACTTATATTTATTCACATTGTCATGCACTACGCCAAACCATCATGAACTAATATTCATGAACAAAATTAACGCCTTTCCCTTCGGTCTGTTAGTACCATCAATTCATAGATGACAGAACGCAAACGAGCTACCGCCTCCATCTCAAAGCTAACCGCTTCGAAATATCAATAAGAACCTTCAACCAATACTACCTGCCGGTGGAACGAAATTCCACGAGGGCTATTTTTGCACAAAACATAAAAATTTTATAATAATTTATTCAATATTTATTTATAAATAGCATCATCGGTGGTGTAAAGGAAAATAATAATTTATATGAGCTGCAAAGCGGACGAACGCTATAATTGTCCCTGTCTCTCGCTCTGGCTATACCGAAAATCATTGGATTACTGTAGCTACATCGAAGCTGCTGCTGCCGTGGCTCCAAAAACATGCCCAGATAAAAACAACCCAACCGATCGATGATACTCAGCTTGACTATCGAAAAAACGCATTAAAAGCGATCTAAATTTCCTGTTTTTGTGCAAGCAAATAGCAATATTGTGCAAGAAAAGCATCTGCTTCGTGAAAAACATTATTAATATTGTAATTTCGTGCTCGGTCGGCCGTGGACAGCATGCCAAACGACGAATGATGGACATTTTATTACAACATAGAAAACATTAAAAATATGCTAAAATCGATAGCAATCTTAAACAAAAAACGATGTATAGAAGTTATCAGGTTTTATATTTTACGCTTTCGCTTTGCGAATGACTAAGGGAGTTAGCTCATTTTTTTCTGAATGCCTAACCCAGATGGACAACCGAGCATACAGCGGGGTGTAAAACGCTGCTATAGTTTTATTATTACACTTTTTCACTCGGAGTGGTTTTTCAGACAAATAAATAAAAATCACTCAAATATACTCGTCGATCGTAGAGACAAAACACATGTCAGACGTTAGGCTAGCTATTGTAGCAATAAGTTTACCAGACCCGCGCCATACCAACTACATAGGCGAAGAGGTAGGGCTAGAGGAATTTCAAGGGCGCTTAAATTTACGTATAAACGAAACGCAAAATGAATGTGAAAGATGCTTTCCATCGCAACAATGATGTAGAGCTCTCCCAGCCGCCCCCGCCCAACCTTTGCTTTGTGCTTGACGTGTACACAGCTAGCTGGCTAACCAACCTGCCAGCCAGGTAATGGCAATAATAATATACATATTTCCTGGTTATTGCCGGCCAACGAAAACAATTTCCGTCTCCCAGATATCTAGGCTTCGCCACAGCTAGAACAAGCCATAGTTTAAGCTTTGTTGGTAAGCTTTTCCGTCACGACTAATGTGCTATTTGTTATACGAAGTAGTAGTTTATGAGCAGTGTATCGGTGACAGCCGCGGTTATAACAGAGGGCTAACATTTGGGCAAGCATGGTATGAGTGGATAGCCAAGACACCTTCTTATTACAAGGCATGGTGTATTTATTTTACTATTAAATATCGCTGCATGTGAAATTTTATGTATGTATTGTGTAATTTCAGCATCGATGTTATTAACTGAAACTAAATACAACGTAGCGTCAATGACGGAGCAAAAACTGTGATGAAATTTCATTGTCTACCTCGTTTGGTATTGCGCAACGGCAGGCTTTAAAACAAACGGCCATGAAAATTCTTACGCCCGTGCGTCGCTCGTAAAAAACTTCTGCCACATACTTTCTCCTGGCATACAAGAGTAAACATACAGACCAGGCTCGGCCTACCGGCGGCCAGTAACTACAGACTGACTTTCGCAACAATTAACGTTGGCCAGATTATGGCTGTCAGCTTACCCTGCTGTTGCCCAGCACTACCTCGCATGGTCTTACGTCTTTCTTTTTACGTTCACTGGCGCTTAGGCGGCTAACGAGTCATCACATCGAAATCGTGTATAAAATTAAGTTGAGGGACACACAAGTTTAAATTAAAAAAATGATATCCCTTAGCGCACCGATGCGTCCGCGGTCAGTAACCATAATCTTTTCTATAAGGATCACATAACAACCTTAGCTTAGGCCTGTTTGGAACGGTACAACCGGATATTGTCTACTCCACTCAGTTGAAATTTGGCCAAAATCGTTATCGATGCGATACAACAGTCGCCCTTTACTGCTTTGCAACGCTATCTAAAATATATGTATTTAGCTAATGTCCACAATAAAATTTAATCCCTATCCTGTATTTAGTGAATACATAGGCGAAGCGGGATAACGCTAAAAGCCAATCAACAGTATGTAGTGACATTGTGTCAGTTTAGATGGGTGACGGCAGCATTTATCTTTACGGTAGGTAGCTATGCATCACACAAGAACGTCTTGGCGAGTTCGAGTGCATTGTGCTAGACACCGTTAATTAGCATATTGTAGCATGTCCATTGTCCCATTTGCCTATAAAATCGAACGTTTTTATGACTTAGCCTCGTTCGCATTTTGAATAACATGTACGATAACACCATCCAAACTTCCGTCCGAGCCGTAATCAGCTTCCAACAAGCGGCCTAACTTTACATCTTCGTCGAATTACTAATAACAATATATACATCTTTTTTCCATCTTCTCTATCATCACTACTAATCTAGGGCAAATCTGCTCTTAAACAACCAACTCAACCATAACTTATGAATAAGATTTACTCATTCAAAATCCAAAGTAAAAAAACGACAAAACAAACTGCAGCAACAAATATGTATAATAAAACAAAAGAATGAATGAAATGCAACAAGGGAAATAGCAGTCAGTATAATGTAACCCAAACAAAACGGCAATGATCAAAATGCAAATGCAGTAGTCATAGGTACGTATACATAAAACGGAAAACGTTGGTCACGTACGTATCGGTAAGACCAGCTTATTGTCCCAAAGACCGTCAGCAACTAAATTAAAAACCTTTGTGCTGTTCCTAGCTAACCGCTACTCTCAACCAAACAACCCATCTGACTCCGAACCAAAATCATTTGTGCCGCTGCTGTGCTCCTAAAGGCTTACCACCAAACATTTGTACAGAAAATTTTGAATGCAAAAATAGATTTTGAAGTACTGTCGAAGTGATTCATTCTAAGCGAATTACGATACGCAAGGCACGCCGAATGAGAATTGCAATTGCAATCAATTCAATGGTTTAAGGGTGTATCCTGCAGTCAGGACTATGTAATGAGTCCAAGAACAGTTGTGGTAACTGTGAAACCACTCGATTGGTATGGTACCACAGCAGGAGGGTCGCCAAACGGATGAACTAAGTAGATTTCTCATGTCCACGTATACTTTTCAATGGCTGCCGATGTAGTGTCTCCCATCTTACTAGTTCGCCGTGTATAATAAAAACCAGCCAGGCAGCAACCTCGAAGGTCACAATGATTCGTACCGATACGATAAATATATTTAATACACCATGTAAAACACGGTTAATACAGTTGTCTGACAAAATTATAAACTAAAGCGCAACAGACATAACATATGATATGTGTTATTACAAATACATACCGTTGACTGTATAATGTATATCTTAATTATATTTATAATCATTCTCGGAATCCCACCCCAATCAAAGTTACCCTAAAACTAGCAAAAACTTAAGGCTGTGCTTAGGCTTACGCTGCGGTATTGTAGGAAAGGCCCATCATGTAAATTCTTCACAATGTTAAATGTTGACCGTAAAAATTTTCAGGACATGTTCTTGGAGTCGGACTGGCTAAAAAATAAAAAAATTGAATGGTGTTTTAAATTTGCCAAAAATGCAAAGAGATGCGGCCAAATTTAGAACTAAAAAATATAGAACGCAAGTTTAAATATATTAAAACTGGAGCAAAAACCAAAACATTAATAACACTATGTAAACGCTTAAACCCGCGAAACAAGCCGAGGCAAAGGTAGAAAATTACTGGATGTTATGGAATAGCTTAATGAATGAACGCATCAGGCTTCAAAAGCGCAACCAATATATGTAACACATTAGACTATATATGTACAGACCAAATGAATGCAGCGTGACAGCGATTATATGAACTTAGAACAAAGAGAAACAGGGTCTTATAGTATGATACATGTGATTGAACGCGTTGTCTGAACCCACGAGCGGACACCACCTTTTCCTGTCATATAGATGGTGTCCACGCTAGTTTGTCAAGAGCTTTTTAGATCATAACGCAGTCAGGCCCAACGAAACGGAAGACATACATTTGTAAAAGATTACAAATATATTTACTGATGTGCCTTGCCAATATCGGATATCGCAGCGCCTTGAAACAAGATAGAAATATGCCCTATTAACATTCTCAAATATTGCGCTCCAAAACGTTGCAGCACATCTCATGAAAGCAATATATATAATGTAAGATGGCGTCTTAATCGACACACGTTTCCAGGCAGCACAATTAGACCCTCGTGTGACGATTATGGTTAAAATAGTTGTCCTTAACGTTGGAAATTAAACGCAATAGTACATTTCGAACAAAATTTCAACTCGAAACGGCATCAAACATCCATAGATCAAACTTCTGAACGTTTTGATTGATTGGTCAAACCATACCCCCAAAATTCGTAACATTCTTCACAGCTTTGTTTGCCAACGAAGGTAACGTATATACCGCAAGGTCGCGTACCGCACACCGTCGTTTATAATCCCCGAAAACTGCTCCAAAGAGTAGGTGTTTTCAAGCCCGATAAATGGTCAAAAATCGCTAAAGAATTCTTCGATTTGAAGAAACTTGTCTCGATATACGCAACGCCATGCCTAAGCTACCGGTGGAAGCAGTCCAATGCGAATGTAAATGTATCAACATATTAATACTAGCGGATGCAAGACGGAAACAATTGGTTTTACGTGCGCGGTACAAATCAAATAGTAATAAAATCAGCAAATAGGCTTGCATGTAAGCCATATATACATATATAAATACCAGCATTAAATAATTAAAAAACAAACAGACAAAAGCTAAGAAATGACGAAGTAATAACAACGCTTCGCCAAAGCAATTATTATACCTTAACTAGCCATCCCCTGGTCCCGGTGACGTACCAAGGTTCTTTGTGCCAACAAGCATTTATTGTGTACCGCCAGCCGTCTCAATATGCACACAGGCTCCAACAGTTCCACAGAAATCAACATCCACATTTGCTTACTGCTAATACGTAATGAGTTAACGCCAGTAATAGTACCATATACATCAGTGTACTAACACGGTGTTACTGCATCCATTTCGTACTATAAGGATAAGCCCTGACCAACATTTTTACAAAAAAAAAACACCGTTTAAGTTGAATTACATTACATAAAAACTAATTTTATGGTAATGTGTCAAAAGGAGGTTCCCCACGTTTTCACTTTATAATAACACAAGCTGACAATAACTGCGTAATACCGAAATAAAAAATTAGACGGCAAGCTAAAAACTATACGAATCCTGACCTTAAGCCGATCCGCATCGTGTATATGCACCAGTTTGTAATCCACGATGGACATAAACAACCATAACATTTATGTGTCCGTAGTACCTTAGCAATATCAGTCTTTTCCAGAATCTTGCAGCCTAAGCCTTAGCCGTTCCTCAACTGACCCCAATATTATACGTCGATTTTTTATTGTCCACACCTGTGTATATCAACATAAACGCCAAATGTAGTCGCTGTGGAACACACCATCCATTCTCTGTCATCTACGTAGGAATTAGCTTTGTACATTAATAATAATTCTATCATATGGGCGAATGGTTTTACCCTGCGCTTAAAATGAAAATGATATAGTTCGGATGGACACATTTGATAATGCTCGTTCGCTGTTCCATCCGATATGTTGAAATGAACAAAATTTTAATGCCGCAAACAAGACGTTTTGCCAATGAATCTGCCGGCGTAGAAGCTGCAAATTTTATAATTTTCAGACAAGACTTGCAAACAAAACAATTATAATTATAGTTTAAACACACATAATATATTTTTGTTGTCACATTAACGTTGTTTGCTGAAATAAATTATATATATATTATTTATATATTTATACTTATACGTTACATAAATAAGCAATAATATTATATAGAGCTCTTTCAATAATTAACAAGACGAATAACAAATAGATAAATAAGAATGTAAAAAGCAGAAACTGTCAACATACTAAAATCACACCAACACAAAAGCATATATTTACCAACCTATATATAGTACTCTCAGATAATTAAGTCCTCCTATAAAACACTTCCAGGTTTTAATAATTATCTCCATAGCATCATGCCTCCAATTGTTTCTAAACCCAGACTTACACAACCCAAAACCAGTTCAAAACTGTATATATTGATGAA
The DNA here is from genome assembly GCA_030248225.1 of Trileptium ribeirensis. Lineage (NCBI taxonomy): Eukaryota > Metazoa > Nematoda > Enoplea > Enoplida > Thoracostomopsidae > Trileptium > Trileptium ribeirensis. The sequence goes on from JASANE010027199.1 coordinate 15,143, forward strand.
AATTCGAAAACTAATGACGGACAAGTATATTCGGATAATCCTAACCTTGCATTTCGTGGCCAGGTACCAAATTTTTCTGGTACAGAACGACAAATCTTGACTCGAGAATGCTGCAATTATTTTTTGTTGTTATATCAATATATTATGGCTTTATGCGGCCAATTTTAGTGTACACTATATTTGCCTTCAGCCAAGGAGACGAAAACAATTCATTTGATAGTCCCGGATTACTGGTCAGTTGGAAACCCAAAACACTCCATTTTCAGACCCGTACAGATTGTGAGTTTTTCGGCTGCACCTCAGCCTTATGGCTGACACACATGGTGGCCGACGGCTATTGAGTATGTGTATATAGGCTGAAAATTTTTGACTGCGTTAATCTCAAAAACATTTTTCCAGCTATGCCCATTACAGTTACATTCTGAACAAAAAAGTTGTATATATACAGGTTTTGAGGTTTAAATTAAAGTTTGTAATTTGAGGATATGGTTGTCCATATTCGGTTTATCTATACTCCCCACAATTTTACACCGATATGGTTAGCCATGCTCATCATCAATATATAATTGGCATAGAAGAGCAACTTATATATATATTTAATGGATAATAAATTATAATCGTGAAAGTTAATAAATATTGATTTGGTAGTAAATCTGTTTATTACCGGTTACTAGATGCTGCAGCTGTTGAAGTGATTTTGCACCCGGAGTTGTTTATAAGTTGCGAACCCAACCCAAATATCAATCCAGCATTAGCTCAAGCTTGCAGGGGCATATGATCCAGGGTGGAATATGTCTTGTCATAATGTAAAAATGTCTGCGCGCACCGTATAAAATACATTATTAACAAACACTTTTCAATAAAGAATTCCTTGCTCAAACTAGGAATGACGTAAGGTGTGCAGCGCTGAATGACGTATGGTGTCAGCGGTGAGAAGCTGTTAGACGCGAAAGAGTACATTTGTTGATATTGTTTACTGTATGCTATCGTGTTACCAGTATGCCAATATATGCTTGGTTAATAACCTTTGATTTGAAATTTCCATTCCCGTATATTTAGCTATTGTCTTCTTGTGTTTTTGTTTTTTTTTTGGGTTTTTTGCTCTTGGCTGTTTTGTCTCTGCTTGCTGCTGGTTTTCTTTTTTTTGGTTTTGTGGTTGTGTTTGGGGGCCGGGGGGGCGCGGTCGGGGCGGGCGGGGCGGGTGGGGCGGGCGGGGGTGGGGCGCGGCGGCGACCTACCCGTATAGCACCACTAGCATTTCACTACAGTCGAAGCCAAAAATTTAGCAACAATACTCCTTATCATGACTGGATGATCGCTACAATGTATATATAACGGTCAAATCATGAGAGATGAATTGTTAAATAACTATTGCAACATATTATCGCGACGTGACATCCAGCCAGTACAATTAGTTTCAATAAATCTTGGTATATTTTTCCAACAGTTCGAACTGGTGACATTTGGTTATATATATTATGAACATGATACATTTTTTTTTTCGCCTTTTTTTTTTTTTTGTTGGTTTTTGTTTTTGTTGTTTTTTTTGGCTTTGGTGTTTTTTTTTGCGTTTTGTGTGTTGTTGTGTTTTTTTGTTTTTTTTTTGTGGTTTTTTTTTGTTTTGGTTTTTTTTTTGTTTTTTTCTGCCTTTTGGTCTTGTCCTGCTTTTTTTTGTTTCTGCGGTTGTTTTTTGGTGTTTTGTTTTTTTTTTTTGCGTTTTTTTTTGGTTGTTTTTTGCTGGTTTGTTTTGTTTTTTTTTTGTTTGGTGTTTTTTGTGCCTCGGTTTTTTGGTCTTTTGTTTTTTGCTTTTTTGTTTTTTTTTTTCTTTTTTTGTTTTTTTTTTTTTTTTTTTGGTTTGTTGTTTTGTGTTTTGTCTGTGGGATGTACTGCTGTATACGTAAATGTATATGTATATATATATTATTTGTCTTTTAAACAGTACATTAGCTTAAGACCGTGTTCGCAGTGCGGGCGATCTGATCCAATTTGTGGTTTTTATTCCATATGATACATATTATACTGCTGCGTGCGTATATATGATTTGCATTTCAATTGTCTAGTTTTTCAATACATACTCTGTAGCATAAATTTTGTGTGTTTGTTTTTCCCCCGTTGTTTTTGGGGTTTTGGTTTTGTTTGCGTGGTGTTTTTTTTTTGTTTTTTGTTTTTTTTTTTTTGGGTTTTTGCTCTTTTTTGTGTTGGTTGTGGGTGGGGGGGGGGTTGTGTGTGGGGGGGTTGTTGGGGGGGGGGGGGGGGGGGGGGGGGGGGGGGGGGGCCAAAATACAAAGCGTCCGCTCATAAACACAACTACCCGAACGTAAACCTAACTATTATATATACACTCACACTTTCCAAAAAAGAAATATCACTTCACACTTCCCAAAAAAGAAATATATTTACCATCTGAATAATTTATTGGAAAAATCATGAAACCAGCACGTATTGGAAAAAAAACGAGTTAGCGACTAGTAATAAAGCCGATAAATCCACCCTGAAGTATACCACAGAGTTAACATTACGACTGCCAGAGCAACTACACAATGTGGTGGGGGAGGGTGGTACCTGGATGAATTGACGGGGACTCAACAGCGGTTATTGATCAGTTGCAAAACGAATGTGGCAGCTCTTCTCCATCGTAGTATGAGCTTGAGCTGGAGCCGACCATCTTGACACGTAGCTACAGATCCACGAGCGCGTCTATTTGGTGATATGCACTGTTTATTCATACAATTACCTATAATGAATGCTATTATAATAGTAACACAGCCGGCTTCAACTTTAATAAACTTATATTGATGCAGGTGTCGTTGTAACGGGAAATCACGATTCGTGTGTACTCAGACTATTAGTTCTCAGGCAAGCTCTCTCGCTCTGACTATCACTGTGTTTACACTTAGCTATATATACTGTCAGGTTTAGGATTTTAGGCTTACGCCGTGTTCATATCGTATCCCTTCCGATTTCACAGAGCACGCACAAAAGGCCTTTCCTATAATCCTCCACCAACCCAAAATTGGTCAATTTTGAAGATAGAGCGGAAATTTTGGAACCATTCTACTCAGTTGGACGAGCTGAAACAGAAAATATCTATCGCGTTCAGAGTTGACATTTTCCGATTTTCTGGGTTCCCGTGGGTTAAGGAGTAATTTTTTATGTTAAGTATCCAACGTAAGGCCCCTATGTCTTAGCCTATGTCGTTAACGTATGAAGCGATCGCGGTAATTTTACCACTATTCATTTCCGCTTATCAATGCGGTTCGAATGAGACACATTGTATGTTTTTGAAGAATTTTTTTGGGAGCATTGAGAACCCAAAAAAAAAAAATATCATAAAAACGAATGTGATGGATATTTCTGACTCAGCTCGTCGGGCAAAGTCGAATGGTACCAAATTTCCGCTGTAGCTTCAAAATTGACCAATTTCTTGCTGGGGAGGGGGAATTCTAGGAATGACCACGCACAAATTTATTACGGTATGTGTGTGAAAAACTAGACAACATAAAATAAAGAATATATATGTGTGTGCAAGGAGGCAGGGACAGACTTTTTCGTATCACATGCAATAAAACCACAATTCGGATCAGATCGCCCGCACTGCGAACACGGTCTTAAGCTTAATTGTACTGTTTCGAAAAAAGACAGATAATATATATATATATACAATGTTTACTACTACTACCACTACTACTAACTACAACTAGACTATAAACACATTACAACTATACCATTATTATGTATATATATACAGTGAAAAGAAATAATTTTGTCAATTAAGCAGTAAACAAAGGTCCATGTTTCCGAGGCACTATTATCTCCTTACTAAGAAAATTCGTTGTCATTCCTGCAAAAAACGTCCTGTATGTGTCGCTAAAATTGAAAACGAAATCTCCGTAATTCGTCCTGCAGATTAGAAGTAAGCGATTCAAGACCAGAAGGCAGAAATAATATTATTTATATTTCGTTTGTTTTCAGAAAGAATCCACAAAGAATAAACAGAATAACTCAACTGCAGCACAGAACGCATTGAAATTCACCCTATGCCGAAAATATCAACATTTGACAGTTACCTACGTATTATAAATATTGGCGACTTTTTATGCATATATGCGATAGATAGCTATGCAACTATGGGCAAAAACACTTCAAATTTACCAGTTCGGGCATCCAAAGTCAGAATTTTATGTTTTAATAATAAAATTAATAAGAAATCTTTAAATGCATTTAAAGTATATATCACTAAGAGTTAAATGATCTACCCTAGTCAATGAACTCCCTCTATCTTTGATCGTTCAGTTATGACAGGTGTAGGCGACATTCCGAAATTACATGTAAGAGACTAGATCCTTCATAATCTTCCCGTTTTACTATCTGCGTCATCTTTTTCCCAGAGTAATTTTTCATAGCCTCACATCTGCAAAGACAGTGTCGTGTAAGACATGCATAATAGTATATATGTGCTTGAGTCCTCAAGCCGCTAAATAAGTATATATTGTAAGAAAATTTCAGGGCGTACGCACTACTAATAAATATATATCTATAAAGTATTTTATAATTACACACGTATAATATATAGATATTGAAATAGGTACCCACTGGAATCTTCTCGTGCAAAATTTTAGCAGTCTCGGCTCGTGCGTAAACACTCATACAGGCTACACACGGTGAAGTTCTTAAGCCTATAAGCACTCAACACCTATTACTGAGAAGAAAGCTTCAGAAGTAACAGTATCGACGACGTGTCTACCGTCGTGACCATTGTATGGAAAACCAGCGGCAGGCGAACTTTTGGGCCATCGAGCTAAAAGCCCTTTAATTTTTCGCTCTCTCTAGCTTTGTGGGGCAGAAGGGTAGGTGAAGACAATAGCTAAATATACGGGAATGGAAATTTCAAATCAAAGGTTATTAACCAAGCATATATTGGCATACTGGTAACACGATAGCATACAGTAAACAATATCAACAAATGTACTCTTTCGCGTCTAACAGCTTCTCACCGCTGACACCATACGTCCGTTTCAGCGCTGCACACCTTACGTCATTCCTAGTTTGGCAAGGAATTCTTTATTGAAAAGTGTTTGTTAATAATGTATTTTATACGGTGCGCGCGAACATTTTTACATTATGACAAGACATATTCCACCTGGATCATATGCCCTGCAAGCTTGAGCTAATGCTGGATTGATATTTTGGTTGGGTTAGCAACTTATAAACAACTCCGGGTGCAAAATCACTTCAACAGCTGCAGCATCTAGTAACCGGTAATAAACAATTTACTACCAAATCAATATTTATTAACTTTCACGATTATAATTTATTATCCATTAAATATATATATAAGTTGCTCTTCTATGCCAATTGTATATATAGATAGTGGTCATCATCTCACCATCTGGGTGTACCTCAAGATTATGGGGAGTATAGAATAAACCGAATATGGACGACCGTATACCTCAAATTACAAACTTTAATTTAAACCTCAAAACCTGTATATATACAACTTTTTTGTTCAGAATATAACTGTAATAGGCATAGCCTGGAAAAATGTTTTTGAGATTAACGCAGTTAAAAATATTTAGCACTCTACCTCCTACACATATAGCCATCAGCCACCATGTGTGTCAGCCATAAGGCTGAGGTGCAGCCGAAAAACTCACAATCTGTACAGGGTCTGAAAATGGAGTGTTTTGGGTTTCCAACTGAGCCATAATCCGGGACTATCAAATGAATTGTTTTTCGTCTCCTTGGCTGAAGGCAAATATAGTGTACACTAAAATTGGCCGCATAAAGCCATAATATATTGATATAACAACAAAAAAATAATTTGCAGCATTCTCGAGTCAAGATTTATCATTACTGTACCAGAAAAATTTGGTACCTGGCCACGAAATGCAAGGTTAGGAATTATCCAAATATACTTGTACGTCATTAGTTTAGAATTTTCGTCAATATATACAGTTTTGAACTGGTTTTGGGTTGTGTAGTACTCAGGTTTAGAAACAATTGGAGGCATGATGCTATGGAGATAATTATTAAAACCTGGAAGTGCTTTATAGGAGGGACTATTTAATTATCTTGAGAGTACTATATATAGGTTGGTAAATATATGCTTTTGTGTTGGTGTGATTTTAGTATGTTGACAGTTTCTGCTTTTTACATTCTTATTTATCTATTTGTTATTCGTCTTGTTAATTATTGAAAGAGCTCTATATAATATTATTGTTTATTTATGTAACGTATAAGTATAAATATATAAATAATATATATATAATTTATTAGCAAACAACGTTAATGTGACAACAAAAATATATTATGTGTGTTTAAACTATAATTATAATTGTTTTGTTTGCAAGTCTTTGTCTGAAAATTATAAAATTTGCAGCTTCTACGCCGGCAGATTCATTGGCAAAACGTCTTGTTTGCGGCATTAAAATTTTGTTCATTTCAACATATCGGATGGAACAGCGAACGAGCATTATCAAATGTGGCCATCCGAACTATATAATTTTCATTTTAAGCGCAGGGTAAAACCATTCGCCCATATGATAGAATTATTATTAATGTACAAAGCTAATTCCTACGTAGATGACAGAGAATGGATGGTGTGTTCCACAGCGACTACATTTGGCGTTTATGTTGATATACACAGGTGTGGACAATAAAAAATGAGCGTATAATATTGGGGTCAGTTGAGGAACGGCTAAGGCTTAGGCTGCAAGATTCTGGAAAAGACTGATATTGCTAAGGTACTACGGACACATAAATGTTATCGTTGTTTATGTCCATCGTGGATTACAAACTGGTGCATATACACGATGCGGATAGGCACGGCGTAGGATTCGTATACGTTTTTAGCTTTGCCGTCTAATTTTTTATTTCGGTATTACGCAGTTATTGTCACTTTGTGTTATTATAAAGTGAAAACGTAGGAACCTCCTTTTGACACATTACCATAAAATTAGTTTTTATGTAATGTAATTCAACTTAAACGGTGTTTTTTTTCTCAAAGTGTTGGTCAGGGCTTATCCTTATAGTACGAAATGGATGCAGTAACACCGTGTTAGTACACTGATGTATATCGCTACTCTTATTGGCGTTAACTCATTACGTATTAGCAGTAAGCAAATGTGGATGTTGATTTCTGTGGAACTGTTCGACCCTGTGTGCATATTGAGACGGCTGGCGGTACACAATAAATGCTTGTTGGCACAAAGAACCTTGGTACGTCACGGGACCCGGGGATGGCTAGTTAAGGTATAATAATTGCTTTGGCGAAGCATTGTTATTACTTCGTCATTTCTTAGCTTTTGTCTGTTTGTTTTTTAATTATTTAATGCTGGTATTTATATATGTATATATGGCTTACATGCAAGCCTATTTTGCTGATTTTATTCCTATTTGATTTGTACTTCGCACGTCAAACCAATTGTTTCCGTCTTGCATCCGCTAGTATTAATATGTTGATACATTTACATTCGCATTGGACTGCTTCCACCGGTAGCTTAGGCATGGCGTTGCGTATATCGAGACAAGTTTCTTCAAATCGAAGAATTCTTTAGCGATTTTTGACCATTTATCGGGCTTGAAAACACCTACTCTTTCGACGAGTTTTCGGGATTTATAAACGACGGTGTGCGGTACGCGACCTTGCGGTATATACGTTACCTTCGTTGGCAAACAAAGCTGTGAAGAATGTTACGAATTTTGGGGGTATGGTTTGACCAATCAATCAAAACGTTCAGAAGTTTGATCTATGGATGTTTGATGCCGTTTCGAGTTGAAATTTTGTTCGAAATGTACTATTGCGTTTAATTTCCAACGTTAAGGACAACTATTTTAACCATAATCGTCACACGGATTAGTATTCCTACCTGAAACATGTGTCGATTAAGACGCCATCTTACCATAATATATATTGCTTTCATGAGATGTGCTGCAACGTTTTGGAGCGCAATATTTGAGAATGTTAATAGGGCATATTTATCTTGTTTCAAGGCACTGGCGATATCCGATATTGGCAAGGCACATCAGTAAATATATTTGTAATCTTTTACAAATGTATGTCTCATTTTGCGTTGGGCCTGACTGCGTTATGATCTAAAAAGCTCTTGACAAACTAGCGTGGACACCATCTATATGACAGGAAAAGGTGGTGTCCGCTCGTGGGTTCAGACAACGCGTTCAATCACATGTATCATACTATAAGACCCTGTTTCTCTTTGTTCTAAGTTCATATAGATCGCTGTCACGCTGCATTCATTTGGTCTGTACATATATAGTCTAATGTGTTACATATATTGGTTGCGCTTTTGAAGCCTGATGCGTTCATTTTTTCATTAAGCTATTCCATAACATCCAGTAATTTTCTACCTTTGCCTCGGCTTGTTTCGCGGGTTTAAGCGTTTACATAGTGTTACTAATGTTTTGGTTTTTGCTCCAGTTTTAATATATTTAAAACTACATTTACTATTATTTTTTAGTTCTAAATTTGCCAAAAATAGCAAT
>JASANE010027201.1:0-108938 GCA_030248225.1 Trileptium ribeirensis
GCTGGGACCCTCTGCACACCAAATTCAAGAGAGGGAAGAACCCCCTCAACCTACTCGCCGACAGCCACATAGACAAGCCAGGGACCGTTGTCGTTGGTATGAAGAATACATACCACACGGAGAAGAAGCCCGAGTCGTAATACCACGTTTGGACACCCGACGATTGGAACCTAAAATTACGACACCAGCTCGACGGACTATACCCCTCGCTCCACCGCTTCGACATCGTGACCCCGTTATGCCGATGGATTACCCATCTGGTAGTGCTCGTGCACGGCACGACATGTTCGAACCTTTTAGGGACATCTTTGACGAACAGGACATCGAGGACATGTTATCCGCACATCCGGACTTGGAACCTGACGAGGATAGTGGACAAAAACAATTACGACCCGAAGATGTCGGACTGGAGGTGGTCCGACCTCCTAGACAACCGCCTCGCGAGAGACGGTTGTAACGTTTGAATCACTCAAGAAACACTCCCCGGAAGCTCGAGCTCCCGCTACTAATCTCCCTCAAGAACCGCCACTAATGGCGATGAATACTATTGCAGGAATCAGCATCTCAACGACATGGAACAACTACCGCAACCGCGTGTGCCGTACTACACCATCAACTATGGTGCTCCAATCGAAACGTTCCTCTCCAAAGGCACACACTGGCCGGAACTCTCCAACATGGCTCCGTTAGGCCAAACCGTCACCCAATATCCCATCGAATACGCCTCGACGGAGCAAGGATACCAGCTCCTCGTCACGTATTTGTTCGACGAGGAACAGGCGAAACAGGACATTTCGGACCTGAAGATGGGAGCTCGAGACATCAAAGCCATCTCCCGCCGGAATAAACAAGAGTTCCTGGACCCAGAAACAACCAAGCGCCTCCGCCCAGTACTCCCTCACCTTATGCGGACGGTGCTACTAGAAAAATTTAAGATTCCTCGGTTCAGGGACGCCCTCCTCGCCACCGGATATGCCCAATTGCTCGAGGCAAATAGGTCCGATTCCTTTTGGGGAATTGGCGTAGGGCCAGAGGACATCACATTTGGCAAACGACCGCGACCATGCCACAACGTTATGGGTCGCCTATTGGAGGAAGTGCGAACCTTCCTCCGACATAACGTCACCACTTGGCCAACTGTGTTGATTTTGGGCGACTCATTAGCGGCGTCTTTGGTCAACATGGCCGCATCAAAAGGGTGGTTCGCCATGGCATGGCCAGGAGCCACCGTGCAATTTCTAGTCCGGCTGGCGACATGCATCGCCACACCACAAACCAAGACAATCATGATTCTTGGCGGATATAAGACGGCCCTACGAACCAAACCACACGAAGGTGGTTTGCTGGACACGCCCAGCAAAGTTATGCGTCGAGTGCGTCGGTACATATGCTCATTCGACTACCTACTCAGTGATGGAGCCCGAGCAATCATCGCCCCGCCCCCGCCACATTGGGACATTGGACAGGACGATACGGTAGGATGGCACGACGAGTTCACCAAACTATTTCAGGACATTAAATGGCAATTTCCTGACAGGATGCGGAAGTCGTCGATGTCCGACTACCCACCCGAACTGTACGAGTCGGGAGCGTGGGAAAATATTACGGACAGTGCCGAAATTGCGGAGCCACACATTACCGAACCTTATATCGGATATTTCCACAAATGGGCTCAACAAAGCCTAGCACCTAACCAGTGGGATTAAAACAATAAGGATGGAACTCCATGAGAACATGACCACTGACTATTGAAGAAAACTTCCATTATATTTATATACTAGGGATGAACCCGAACCGTATGTACCATATAGTATCGTTATGACTGTAAAACCAGGTATTGATAACATGTATGAATGTCGTATTTAATCATCCATATTGCAATTAACCTTACTGTTCAATGTATATCAGTCTGTGCGTAACGTTTACCATGGCACCGTGGCTAAACCAAACAATTGGAATCATCTAGGAAAATTCTTTGACAACCTAGTAAAAAGTCCTTTTTGTCCTTTATAAAATATAAGAGGAGGACTTTTCAGGAATTGCTAGGATCTAAGGAGGACTCGGCGGAAACGTGGCTAAATCTGCACCGAATAACATATTTTGAGCAATTTAGTAGGCCAGGACCACGGTGTATGGCTAAGGCCAACAATGGTCAATAAGAGATTCCGATAATAATATAAGTAAACTAGGAAACCGGAATTTTCAAGTACCATATCTCATCATATTATCTGTATATATGGACTAATTTATTATCGGGTCATGGAGCATAGTTTATTTTCCGGTCAAAACCAGGCACGATCCTTTTTGAAAGTGGTCTTAGTCGTCAGAGACCCCATTATAGGCGCAAATTTTCATTATAGGGACAACAGAGAAAATTGCTTCCAACCCGAGTAATTAAGTCCGAAAATTTCCATTTAAAAATATAAGAGATGTAACAGGCTCGTTCCGGCCCGTTACGTGTCTTTTACATGATTTTGGCGTCAGAATTGCTCAAACATACCTCAAATCGGACCAGACAAAGTTTATGGGAATAGAGTCTGCATGTGTTGCATGGTGCCATGGTGATCGACGATTGCGTTGCGTATTTTTATCTGTTTTGTTTCGACATTATTTATCTTGCTATGTTTTATCATTGATCTTTGTCATTTCATCATTTATTGTACGATCGCCTGCATTTGGACAGGCTCTTGTGAGCCCAGAGGGAAGTCGACTCACGGTTAGGTTGTGCAAACCCGGAGGAGGAATAAGTCGTGCAAACCTAGAAAGACATGGAATGTAGGAGAGCGCTTAACAAATCAGGACAGAACACCCGAACGGAACTCGACCACTAGCCCCTGTTTTCCCCCATTGAAATTTTCAAATTTCCGACCGTCCGGGAATAGGAGGCCACTGGTCGATTGAACCAGGCCCTTACCGCAAAGTAATCAAAATCAGGACAATCAACTTTACCTGGTTCAAGCGAACTATGGCCTAATGGTCGCGAATGTAAGCTGAAATCAATGGGTTACGGTAGTTTCCGATTATTGGGAAATAACGGACTTCGGGCCTGTTTATCGGCCCGTAACCGTCCGACGGTTCAGATTTACCGAAAAAGGCCCTGAGCACTTTTCGGTAGGGAATTTTTCGGGCTCTCGAACGAGCTCGTAACGTCACAAATCGCCGTAGGGATTCCTGAGATATTCTAGGGACAAACGGGTGAACACTCAATTCACAGCCAATACTTACGCTAGGTTTGGCTGGTGACCCTGGTTCCAAGCGGACATAACCTATGCATATATGGATATATAGCTATGCATATATATGTGTGTAACGCCGATTTTCGTGTCTCGGTGCGTGTATTTTTCCGCCCCACCGTGTCAAAACCTTTCTTTTACAGCATCTTTTGAAGCCCCAACTTGCCTGACTACCATGCTAACAACTGGCTTTCCTGGTTACCATCGGGTCAGTGATGGAAAGTACGTGTGTTCCCAAGTAGTATACCCATCGGGGTATCCGACGAGGCCCCGCGGGTCTCGAACTGACCGGTCACCCCGCTGCTATATCACTCATTTCCCTGCTCTGTATCGTGCCACGGAAACTCAACATAAAATTCCGCCCGTTTGTACCAACTTTGTATCTGACCCTTGACCCCAAATAGCCTTATGCGACCCCTCATTCTATTCGCCTGCTCTTGGCGAGTACAACGGTATCTGGCGGGTCTTTGTCCGACTTCGCGTTAGCTCGTTCTGACCGATAAAGTGCCCCCCAATTTGGCATACCGACTGCAAGTGGGTACAGACCAACCGAAAATTTAACCCCAACCCAAAAGTAGGCAAAACGCCCCTCATCGCACTCGCCACGTCGAGACTTCTTCAAAGATGCCCGGCGGGTCTCCGTCAGTCGCCCCGTTAACCCGGGACGGCCGAAAATGCGCCCCTTTTTACCAACACTCTCTTTATTAGCCGTGATTTTAGTGCCCCTCTACCCGCCGCCGTTAAGGCAGGGAAAACACCCCTCGTTTGAATCGCCTTCCCAAGGCGAGTTCAACGATGCCCGGCGGGCGTCGCTCCGCCCAACCGTTAGAGCGGGAAAGCCCGCTGAAACCCCGTATACTAATATATGTCGGAACCCAAAATTGGGTCCCGACCCGCCACTGCGTCTACCCCCCTCGTGTTTGGTATCGTTCGGCCCCGTTCTTCGTCCTGGGACCGAATTTCGCCCCAGCCCCTCGAAATTCCCTCGGGAACCCCCTGCCCCGACTCCCTTCCCGTGCCCGTTCTTCTTCGTTTTTCCTTTTTTCTTTTCACTCTCTAACCGACTTCTTTGGTCGGTTGTCGATGTTGTCGCTGTCGCCATGGTTGTGTAGTGTGTAATGTGTGTGTGTGTGTATGTTGTTGTTGTTGTGGTTGCTGTGTGGATGTGCTGATGTTGTTGTTGTTGTGGTTCTGCATGTTTCTAGTGTGAACTTGAGCGACCTTTCTGTCGCTCAGGTCGCCTGTGTGTCTCATGTGTAGAGTGTTCATGTGTTCATGACTATTGTGTGCATATATGTATGTGTGTATATATTTAGAGATATATAGATAACAAAAAACATAACAAAAAAAGACATAAGGACATAACAAAAAACGGGACAGCCGAGGACAGGACATACAAAATTCTCTTAAATTTGTAAGTTTTACGGACGGACTGGACACATAGGACTAGGAAAGACGGGGGTAGGTTTAGGGCCCTCCCGTGGGTCCTGGGAGTTCCTGAACAGGACTCCCGATAGGTTAAAAGATACATAGGAATGTGCTGCGTCCCAGGTCGCGAAATCAGCTCGTTCCAATCTTAGGTTCCCCCCTTCGGGACGTCCGAAGACGTCCTGTCGGGATATTTGAAACGCAGCTAAGAATGCTAGGAATGCTAGGAATGTTTGGCTTTATCTTGTAAGCCAACATATAAACGTGCAATGTTTGCACGTTTATCCATGGTTAGGGCGACAAGATTTAACCCCAGATGGACTCTTGTTAAGCTTAATTAGGTGATGGATGAGGCAGCTAACCCGCTAAATAGCAGAAATTTGGCTTTAAGTAAGCGAGTTAGCTGGGGGAAAATTTGATGGATGAGGACCAGAACACAGAAAAGACATATTCCAGCTTACTCTAAGTACTTTGTAGAGAGAAAAGATTTAAAAAATTTTGAAAATTTGACGGGTGATTTAACAGCTTTCGTGGGACATTTGGGGAATGACGACCAAGCTAAGTTAGGTAAGAGGTTTAATAAATCTGAGTAATGAGTTTTCGACAAGTTTCTGACAAGAATTTGGGACTACAGATGGGGTAAAATCGGAGAACTTTGGAGAAAACTCACAGATGGTCGACCTCCGAGTAATCGGAGGGTTCAAATTTGATGTCGGCGATTTCGATTGAAGCCGACTCTCTCTAAAGGGGACCCAGGGTTTACGATAGCTGTCAAAATCAGAATTTGGGGAATTTTTCGATTGGACGCCCGGGTTTGAACTCGAAATAGTGGGCGTTAGAAGATCCTCTCCGATTGGATGGCGACAAAATCGCTATCCTTCAATATAGGCAAAAAATTTTGAGGCGACGACTACCGCGTCGTCTCTGGGAATCAGTTCGACTTCGGCAGCGCGGAGTTCGGTCGACTCTACTGACCGGCTCCGACGCTTATGTTTTATTGTATTTATTTCGCAACATTTTCGACTTTCCCGTGCTTTCTCGTTTTTGTTTCTGGTTCGCGTGTGGAATGGAGTTCGATCGTTGGAGGACCCGCGCTGACATTTTCGTCTCGCGGAAGGGGACCAGCCATCGCTGTCCCGGATCAAAGGTTGTAAGTCAGGAAGAGAACTGAATAAATGGGGGTTTATTTTCCCCAGAGCGAAGTGTAACAGGCCGTTGAAATCTGAACGGGTGTCGCACCATCTTACTCTCGATAGTTGGACCAGACGCCCGTCAGAGGACGTCGTGTTTTTCATGTCATCTGAATACACTTTTACCTGTTCTTTGACCAGCCTCCTCGAGTCGAGTTCCGTTTAGGCATCGCGATCGAATGCACGGGGGGTGTTAGGTTGTGAACACAAAGGCCGAAGTGGTTCTGATTCCCCGTGGTCATAGGTAAGGTAAACCAAACTGGACGCCTCTCGTCCATGTTTTACATGATGCAGTGCTTTTGAGTTAGGGTCGTAGAATTTTTCCTGAGCCGACCACGGTAAAATTTCCCCGACTAGTGATAGGGACAGGCTTATTTATTCACGTTTCTTGTTTACAAATTTATAGCTTAGTGGACCGTTCGATGCTCATGCCGCTGCTTGAGCTCGGACTGACTTTGCAGATAGGCACAGGGGACTAGCCTCTGTCGGGCTTTAGGAAGCCCTCAAAATTTCGTTTATCAGCTTGAGCTAAGCGAATTTGGGGAATAGAAAAGACCAAACAAATTCTAAGTGATTTCAGTGTGAGCGTAAGGTGTTGGCACTCCACAAGGAGCGACTATGCGTGTATTTGGTACGATTTGCCTGTTTTCGGTTTGTACACTATGGAGAGGTCATTACTAACATTGAATAGGAATCAACCCCGGACTGCCCGAGTCCACGTCAACCCTACGATACCATTTGTCAGGATATTCTCTCGGATACGGCCTTAAAACGATTGCCTCAAAATCGCCCTGGCCAGACTACAAAAAAGTTACTAAAGTTCAGTACCACGTACACACGTGGTTAATCAGTAGGACACGCTCAGCCACTAAAATAAACCAGCAGCACGGCTAGACGCCTCAAGCGGCCGCCGTACACGTTTTCAAAGGCTCGCTAAGATGTTCCAGGTCTAAAACAAAATCACTAGACCCACTTAGTAGCAAAGACGAAATCCCGACCTCTCGCGAATCGTTTTGACCTCAGACCGAGCAAGTGCAAAACCCCGTTTTCTTTTTGGAGCGACTTGATCGCTGAGTATTAAGCAATTTTCTATTTTGTCACGGGTTGCCCGTTAGGCTATGTACTAGGTATGCCCTCGCTTCGATCTTTGCTGTTTTCCTCTCTCTCCTTTTTCATTTTCCCTTGTTGAGTTTCGATCCTGCACGGGGAAATTAAGCCCGCTGCAGAAATCTCAGTACTAACCACTCGACTATCGAGCTCTGAGAAATTTCATTAAAATTTTAATGATAACTCAACTGTACGTTTTCGATAGTACAGTTGAGACACTGTACACTTTCGATGCGTGCAGTGTACTAGGACGCTAAAACGAGCACGATAGAGAGAGGACGGCAAGGCAAAGAAAAACGACCTAGGAAACAAAGAAACCAAAGAAACAAAGCAAAGGAAGGAAAGAAAGGAACCACCCAAAACAACCCCAAAGGAAAAGTGACCAACCCACCCCAAGCGAAACGAGTTCCAGTTGTAGGACGGGCATGGCAGTCCGTCAAAACAGTTAAAACATGGCCTCGGTCGCTTAGGAAATCCCTAGAGGCGACAACCGCCCATGCCCCGACTACTTAGGTTGTCGAAATAATGACCAGGGGCGACCGTTCAAAATGAGCAAAACTCTGTTCCCCCGCCGACATAACGCAGTTCAAGTGATGCTTCGCCACCAAAATCAACCGCATTGCTACCAACCTACCGATTATAGACCATTAGGACTCAGGATAATCGAACTCCCGGTTGGACTTCTCAAATTGCGGAGACAACGGCTATAGGAGAATTAGAGAAAAACCTGGCTGCGGAACGGAATGTACAAGTGACCTGATAGGGACGCTAGGCCGCAAGTGTAGGACGGGAAATGCACACGGATCGCATTTTAGCTTCGGACCGAGATATAGGTGACTCGTTGGTTGAACCGTAATTGGTAGTTTGTACTCATTGACATTTATAAGTAATCAGTTGCCTGGACAATGTTATGCGTTGTACCATATTCGATTTTATTAATACAATTGAGTTTTATTCTGTGCTGTAGGCCCGTGCTCTCTCCGTGCCCGAATTCATGCCCTGTCATTGCTATGCCGGAACCCCTCCCTTCCCCGCATAGCTCGAATTGCATGTATTGCCGCGCGTTGTTGACAGCGAACTTCGAAGCACGCCGAAACACATGGCCCGAGCCGTCGGTTGCCGTCGGCGATGAACTCCTCGGCCATAGATTTCGGTCCGGCCTTGCCGGGAACGCCTTCGCTCGCGCCTCCCCCTTCTCTTTCGCGTTAGATACGGGGACGAATACTCGAACGGGTAGAGTATCACTGTCATCGGTTGTATTTACATGTGTACCTTGCCTGATGCCTATTGTTAACTGACCTTGTACATAATCTTGAATAAATTCTTGAAAATCAATTGACGCGTCCCGTGTTGTTGAACTCTTAGCGTAATAAGGACGTCCAAACGGACGGGCTGACCCCGCGTGCCACGGCTTGACGAAGGGAACATTCCAAGCCCTGACACGAGCGGTCAGCCGCCAAGACTGAACTGTTTGTGTAATGGTACTACGGCGAGAATGGTCCACCTAATTACTTAGCAAATTTACTGACTTAATGGTCACGCTCACACGAAAGGTAAAAATTTTATTAGGAAAATTTTATCACTAGGCATCAACATAATCAAAATTACCACATTACAAAATAGATAATCCGACGTTAAACTCTCGGGGACTGTCGGAACCCTGTGGGGGCCACATGGCTACAACGGACAAAGTGTTCGGCTAAGGATAACTCAGCTGAACCCAAAGTTTACACAGCAAAACTAAACTTATCACACATTTCACTTTAGTTTACGCTAGAAAAATCAACTTCCAGTAGATTAGGACAGGGAATATCGGTTAGACATCATGGCCTGTGAGCAGGTTTCGGTGTCAACCTCCCTGGGGGACCTCAGCGATCATACCAGAATACTAGACACGTGCGCAACCAATCGGGCGGGGTCCGAACACACCCCGTGAAGCGCGCCTGCGGCCTGCTAAGCTCCGTAACTTCTTGGGTCTGACCAAGAAAAGTGGTTAAAATTCACAACTTAGGGTCCGCCCTTGAGGTTATGATAGCCGGGGTCGTATGGGCATGGTGTTAGGAAGTTGCGCCATGCAGCTGCGTCACCGTTATTACAAATTCTGTCTGTTATGTGCGGTTCACACTAATCACACCGCAGTGTAACGTAGTGGAGATTGCATGTTGCATTTGTGAAATTCCGTCTCTTTGTGTGTGTTCGGCCAAAACTCGAGAGCGACTTTACTGATTTTCATGATCATGGGCTCATTTGAACCGGCATAGTACGTGTACATACCTGATCATTTTTGATTTGATGTCTGATTCCGGTGTCAGGGGTCAAACTGATGGGTTTTGGTACATTTTAGTGCCCTTCGCGGAAGCAAGGCTATTTTTATCATGACTTTCAATTTTTTTCTTTGGTTGGTTTTATTTCATAATAAAATGATAAATGCCGATGACTTTTTTGGTTTTCGATTAAGTCTCCGATTCTGGAGTTATGGGGTTTGAGGTTCGGGGATATGGCGCCCCCATTTTTCCTGGATTTGAAATTCGACCAGACAAACATCTAAAACAAAAGGTTTGCAGTTTAAGAATATTATGGATTTCTTTATATCCACGTCTCATGAACTCGAGAATTAACGCTTGAGGCCTGTAACGTGTTGTGGTTTCCAGTTTGGATACGGATTTGAGCTAATTTCATGACTATATAAACCGGGAATTTGCCCCCCCCGGAACCGAGAAATCGACTTTCGGGATTCGGTAGACACCGTGATAAATGGATAAATGCCGATGGGTCCTTTGTTTTTCGATTGAGGCTCCGGTTATAGGGTTTGAGGTATGACACCCTCGTGGTTCCTCGACCCAAAATTCTAAAATTTGTTCTAACCTCCTGGGCCGCTGAAAAGTTTTACCTTATGAGTTTTCGGGCATGGCAACTCATTCCTGGTGTTGATTTTTCTCTGCGACCCATGATTCCATGGGTACGCGGGTATGACACCCTCATGGTTCCGGGTCAGAGGCCGAAATGAGGGGTTTTACCCCATTTTAGTACAGTTCACAGAACCAAGGTTATTTTATATTAACTTTCGAATTTTTTTCTCTGGTTGGTTTTATTTCATAGTAAAATGATAAATGTCGATGACTCTTCTTTGTTTTTCGCTTAAGGCTCCGGTTATGGTGTTATGGGGTTTGAGGTATGACACCCTCGTGGTTCCTCGACCCAAAATTCGAAAATTTGTTTTGACGTCATAGCCGGCTGAAAAGTTGTCACTTGGGGTTTTCGGGCATGAGAAACTCATTGCCGGTGTTAGTTTTGTTCTAACTTGTGAGGTATTGTCTTATATCTACATATAGCATATCGACATATGTTATCGAAATCTAATTGGCTGTGCACGCAAAAGGCGTAGGTGTGCCGATGTTTCACAACCCTCTGCAATTTCGATAGAGTTATTAGTCGAATTGGGACCATTTTCGTGCATTTAGTGACGGTTTTCCAGCCTTAGGGCTATCCACTAAGAAATTAACATTTTCTCCGGTTATTGTTGCCTTTTTTGACACTGGCTCAAATCTGAGGTTAGTAAATGTTGTGTGGTCATGTGGGTCGACGCAACTGCTACGTCGCCACATGGAAATAAGATGAACTACCCCTGTGTTAAAACTGAATGAGATTGTTGGGACTGCCGCATTACATTATAGCAGTATTGTTCATATTAAAATTTGTTTAAGGTGGTGTTACTCGTGTTAGGGTTGCTGGTGGTCCCTCCTTGGTACCAATTTTTTCGGAAGATTTTTCGATCATTTTTTCGTTCCAAGCACCTAAAGGTGCCACGGCCCATTATTTACACGCACGGGCAGCTTCAACCACATCATAAAGAAAAATATAGAATCAACCATCAATCGGATGTCTTAAGGGACCTTGCATGGCGAGCGAATAAGGCACGCGCAATCAAAAGTGACAACGCATCGCCACGATACAGAACGCACTGCAAATTTCGGTCTGGCAGAATTACAAAGTCTAAATTTTTTTGCTACATTAATGTGTAGTAACATCTAAAATAAATCCAACGGTAAAGGTGCTGAGTATAATGATCAGAGATTCCTGGAGTAGATTCGTCTTTAGCGCAAGAGAGAGTTTGTGGATTAGGTGCTCAATTTCATTTATAATGGTTTCACATTATTATACTGGTTTTACTCAAGGATGTATGATTTTTAAGTACTAATGCAGATGGTTATGATAGATTCGACTGCGCCGTAATAAAGCGCGACGATTACGGTGTCACGTATATAGTGTGTTTCCAATTAGCTTTGCAATCCAACATAATTGCTATGATCGGACCCTCCCGAGAATACGGTCATTGTTATCGAAAAGGTTGTTATCAGTATTGTTATTTTCCGCTGATCGTAATGTACTGTGCACTTTGTTGCAAATGTTTATAGAATCTAAGAGCGTACTCGGTAATTACGTATGTTAGATTAGATCCATTTGTCCATCCACCTCCGCCAAATCCAATTTGCATTAACGAGATTTTTAAGCTGAGCCGAGGCAAACTGGTAACGAGCCGAGCCGAAAATTGAAAGTTACGAGCCGAGCTGAACCTACGTCCGATTAAATCGGCCTGAGCCGGGTTAAATTTGAGTTGAGCCGAGCCTGAGAAATTCCTCTGGTTCTCATCTTTAGTAGCCAGCGCCCCGCAAAGAACTCTGCGTGCCCCTCCAATCATAAGGGGGGGTGGTAAGCCGAAACCGACTACATCATTGAATAACTAAACTAAATGAGCATGACACAGGAAGTATTTATTATGAACTCTTCATTATGGAGAACGGTTGTTTGATGCTTTATGTTTTCAAAATAGGTGGGATGCGTCTCGAACGTGTGAAATATGAATTTATTCTTAAAGGATCCTGCGAGACCTAGAATATTTTTTCGAGTGTGATCGGTTATCTTTAAGACAATGCGAAACACCAAGTTCTGCAGCCTGTCTATAGAAAACGATTCGTATTTACACTGTATTTGGCGTATTTCATTTAAGCTTCACATCTAAATGAACTTTAATGTTGGCACTTCTTCAGACATTACGGCCGTTCTGGAAGACCTTTTATAACTTATTAAAAACCTGGTTGGTAAAACTATGTTCTAGTCTTAGATGTTATAGTCTATATCATAATAGTTTCACCATGTCGATTGAAGTGACAAATGTTTCGACATGGAATTCTTCCGACAGGGAACGTGAAAATTTTCGTAAACTGCTAGCGGAAATTGATACAGCAGCAACGGAAACTCAGGCAATGTTAAACTTATTGTTAAAAGGGTGTCGTAAACGAAAACTGACCGGAATCAGCAGCGGATCTGACCCCGGAGGAATTTGGAATGACATCGTAGTTCAGCCTGACAAGTGGTTTGAAACCAACGGAAATTCTCTGCTAACAACTAAAACGCAACTGCTAGCTCATTATCTAAGCCATCTTGGATTTTTGGCAGTCAAACGTATGACAGGACCTGAGTACAGTTTAATGTCTGCTCAGAAGATGATATTGCAGGTAATGATATAAAATGACTTGATGCTATTTTACGTTATAGCATTAATATTTTCGATTCGACATTTAATAATTGCGATTGGTGCGAATTACGGATCACTCTTTTATAATAACTGGTATTTGGATCACGACAGATTCCTTTATTCTGCGCTGTATAAATTCAGTTTTAGGATAAGGATCCTCAGAGCAAGTTTGTCAAAACAGGAGTAATTGAAGCCAAGTCACCATTATATTTAGTGTAGTGTCATGTCATTGTCTGTGACTCGCAACGTTTGTATGTCTGAAGTATTTATTTTGCAGTTGTGAGAGAAATCAGAAGAAACAGTTCTTGTTATAATGACAAAAGGTACTATATATCTTTTACCTGTAGTTTTCTTAAACTGAAATAGGTTTGTGCTGGAGATATGGATTGTTTTATATCTTTAGTTTGAACAGTTTAGCTCTTAATTACATACTTAATAGACGGTACCATATCGTAATATTGTAATAATGTTAGCTTCTCGAAATGGAGTGTGGCGGGGCCCCTCAGGTATTTCGACCTCACCCAGATTACCACAGTTCATGCCCACAGGTAAATTTTTCCCTCCCCCAACTCTAACCGTTCAGGTTCCTCCAAGGTACATTCCTGCGCCACCAAAATTACCAAATTTTGTCTGATGGGTTAAAATTATGTGAATTTTACCCAATATTTGGATAAAAAATCCCCAAATTTTCCCCTGCTGCGCTAAAAATCATTGAAATGTCCTCTTTTTAGTAAGCACAATAATTGCAACCAATAGTTGCCAACTGAGATATTTCTGACGGTTACAGACTTTATGTTTCCCCAGTTCACTTGGTGGGACCTCCAGGTTAACTGGGTGGAATCGCCACCCAAATATTTTCGACTCCCAGTTCCGCACTGGGAAGCACCCTGAGCTCATGCCCCTATATATATGTAATTTTGGTAGTTTGGAGAAGCCAGTAATGTAGCTGTTCAACTGCAAAGACAGGATACTAATAACGTCCGATGTTTTATGTGGTATACCCAGCTGCTGTTCTGGTAGTTTAGGCTTAAAATATCTACACAAGTGACACACATAACTCAACAATTTCTGGTCGCATCGATTTCGGTGACTGTTCAAAATCTTGTTCTTTTGGATGTGAACAAGAGCGCTTTTGAGAATTAGATTGCTATGTGCACTTTTTTTGATCAATTTTATCAGAAAAGCGACTATACTTCACTATTTAATGCTATGTATAAAAACATGTAAATTTACTAATTTTCAAACCAACATATGTACAACTCGTGATCTGATTGACGGATGTGGTTAAGTGTTTGGGCGACTAAACTTAAGGTATTCCACCAACTACCCTATTGTGTAATTGCGCATAGTCTGTGCATGAAATATAGCCATTTGGCGTTGGCGAAAATGAAGTAAAATTACTGAAATTTTTGAGAAAGAAAGTTTTGTGGAATTTTAATTGAATGGGTTTTGTTAGCGAACACTAAGAGTTAAATTATAAAATCTATTTTTTTGTTACGTTACTGTTGTATTAAATTTGTTTACCAACGCTGAATGATCCATATCGAAGCTTGACAGGTATTCGGGAATCAATTTTTGCAATCTAAAAATCTAAAAAACTTTTGCTCTAGCAATTCGAATTTGCTAATAATTTTCTGTCAGCGAAAAATCGAATGAGATTACAGTCACGCTCAGAAGTAAACTCAAATTTTTCGCGAATCATTCGAGGAAAATTTACGAATAGCAATTGAACAGCTGTTAATTTGTCGTGAATTGTTTGCGAACGATTCGCTAAAAATTTGGTTCTATTTATGAGCGCGATTGTACAGTTTTTATTTATTTCTCATTTAGTATGTTGAGGAGGTTCATATCGTTTACGTTTTGTACAATTATTTTGGGTTCTTATTAGACCTCTCGTACGTAGCAGCTAGGCCCCATGAAGCTGCACCTGGGCACTCGGTACCGCGGACATCAGGGAGCCAGCAAAAGAGTTAAGAGTTGAAAGTTGTGGGCTATAAATTTTGAGATTTTGAGATCAGGTTTATTAAAGTGATATGAGCTCAACTATTTGCTACTTTAGATCATTTCAGTCTAATTGTAGGTAGCTAAATTACAAGTAAGTTGGGAGATAAGTCAGGAGATTCGTAATTATAAATCTGGTAGCTCATTTTATCGCGAAGATGATGAATTCTGGGTGTTGAATGTGTACATAATTTAGAGAGATGTACATGAATACATATATTGAGTATGAAATAACAAAATGATGCACCGAATATCTTGAGAATATATATACCCGATTTTTGTGCTTGCAATGTGCTAGTAAATATAGGATAAATTACGATACAAAATGAGGTCAAAATGCTATTGTGTAGCCTGATCAACTGTGGGGATATTACGATTTTCGTGTATTTTGGGTCCCATGGTCCATTGAAAAACCCGTATTGACCCAGCCTTGCAGCGTATATAATGACACTAGTAGAACGTATGTGCAGCTATATAAATAGATAGTGAATTGAACTACAACATGAGACCAAAAACACCCATATACTTTAGTGATTGTAGAAGTACTGCTGTTTTCGTGTATTTTGGATTTGATGTTCCCATTTTAAAATCGTTTCGACCCAAATGCTATATCCTAAGAGAACCGCGTAGCCAAATATTACAGTCTTATGGATTGATTGATTCAGATATATACGCGCACCGGTTGAGTTACAATGAGTAACATGATTTTTTTGACTCCTCCTGCACCACCTTGGTCCTTGTTTCCGGAAATAAGACGCTGGAATCGGGCTACGCGCCTAAGTAAAGGCACGCAATAAAGATTTTAAGTTTTCAAATGAGGTATCACTCGAATCAATCCACTAATATCCTCAATTGTTTGCGAAAGCAACTTCTTAACCAAACTGGTTTTGGGCTGCTACATAAGCCTCCATCGGAAGACCGGAGCTCGGATTCACGAATTTCATCAGCAGCGGCTCGAACCGGGTTGCGGAGTCTATTGACGCTCAGAGCAGATCGATGTTTGCGTCGGCGTAGACCAGACTTTAGGTGCGGAGCTGTCGACGCTTGAAGCTGCGCGGCAGCATTCCTGTTGGTGCTGATGAGTGTGGCCCAGCAGTTATTCGTTGCAAAAAAGGATTGGCTTCAAGAATAGAGTGTCGAACGCCCTGTTTGGTACCACCATCGTCGAATGTGAATGAACTTAACCAAGGCATACCTTCCAACACAAAAGAATTTTATCGGAACGTCGTCGCGACGTAAACGTTTCCCTCGAGCGGTGTATCTGCCGGCAGGACCTTGAGCTGGCCACCTAGGGTAATTCGGAAAACTCGTCGACACTACATACTCGAGCTTATTTTCGTGCGATATCATTGGTGTTCGAGAACCGTCGCGACGGACGCTTGTTTCATCCTGTGATCAGGTGAACGCGAGTTTAACGTGATCCAGCGAAACAGTGTTCCCCCGACCTGCGTTGTTGATGAGAACAGTTTTTAGTCCCATTGTGATCACTTTATGCGGCTCTTTGTAACGATGCTTGAACCTGTTCTGCGCTGTTTCGTTTCGGATCCAAACGGATTTTGTCCATGTCAAATCGTGTCGAATGTGGGTTATTGTCCGCCATATATACGTATTCGATCACGCGGTATCATAGCGTCGATCCTTTGTCTCAAATCGTCGGCAAATTGCGTGTCATTGATTGCGGCTCGTTTGCGTAGTCGAGCAATATCTAGGAAAGTGAGTGCGATCTTCCAGAGTGAACTGTGTCTGTACGAATACTGAGTCGTTTACAATGCTTCGGATGCTGAAAAGAACGAATGGGAGATTCAGGACCCAATAGCGGTCTGCGTAGCGTGCGCATAGGACATTCTTCAGTGTACGGTAGTAACGTTCGATACTTAGTTCTGTTTGACTGCGGATGATATGGTGTAGTACGTTGCATATTGATACCTAACTTTTAGACATAACGTCATTCCATAAGACAAATTCGAATTAAGCTCATCAATTAGTGACGATGATTTAAGGAACTCCAAAGTGCGATATTCATACGTAGACCAGTGCATTGGCGGCTGTGGACGCCGAAATGTCGCTGATCGGCAAAATTTCGGGCCGTCGAGAATACCGATGGATCATCGTGACGGTATTTCGCATGATATCGATATCAAATATGTGAAACCGTTGTTTTGTCGGTATTTATCCGTGTGGCGTCCTTGTACGGCGGCTGGTTTTCGCGGCTTGGCAATTCTCGCAAGTTTTGGCTATGCTGTGAATGACCTTTCTCATACCCGGTCAAACATACGATTGGCTAATCATAGCCAGCGTCGGCCGGTAGCCTGCTTGCGAGAGGCTGTTGAACGAAACAAATACGCGTCGTCGTACCAGATTTGTTTACCGTTGAAAGACGATTGCAGATTTTGATCCTTGGGTTGACGATCTGCTATTTCGTCAACCGTAGGCGTCGCCTGGACTGCACCAACCGTTGCACGCGAAAGCCAGTTAGTGACGATGTTTTTGGTTCAAGCAACGTGTCGAACCGTAATATCGAATTCGAAGATATACTATAGCTATCAGCATTGTTGGTGGCTCCGACTCTTCATGTTTAAGCAACAGCCAAGTGACTTATGGTCTTTGTATAGAGTCACTGGATGACTGATGAGCCAATTGAAATGGCAGATAGAAGCTAAGAAAAATTGCGAGCAGTTCACGGTCGAAAGTCGACTTCTTTTGTTCGTTGTCGCTGAACATTCTGGAAAAAGAAAGCGATTTGATAGAGCTCGCCATTGAGAATCTGATGCAGAACTGTATTAGCGACTTGGTTTGATCCGTCCGTCGTCAGGAAAATTTGAGCATTGCGTTGTGGATGCGCTACGATTACAGCATCGTTGCCATTGCCATACGAAAAACGACTAACACTGTTCGGTAGTGCCTGAACAAGTTTGCCTGGATGTCGCTGGAGACCGAACTATCCAGATAACTACGAGAAACCAGATCATCTGAAACATTCCTGATTTCTCGTCCTAGTGGCGCCAAGTCGTTTTGCCCTTGGTACTGCCAAGTAAGCAGTTCAGAAAACTCTGTGGTTCCTACAACAGTAGCTTAACTGTCCGCGACGGACCACTACAAAAAAGGGTCACGGCAATTATCACCTTCGTTCTTCGTGTCACACAATGTTATTCATCATTGTCTTGTATATGAAATGAGTGTAGCCGGACTCATGGTTGACACTGAATTCTGTTGCCCTGTTCCTCTGGAAGAGCAGATGATTGCTATATCTTATGCTCTTTGATACCGTTGTTTGGCACCGATGATTTGGTCCACTAATTGTTTGCGCATTGACACCGTTGTTTGCTACCGATTGATTTGGTCCGTGAATGAATTGTTTGCGCGCTGGCACCTTTTTGGCGTCGATTGACTTGTGTATCATTGTTTTTGTTTCCGAAACGCCGATGCATTCCGATGAATCGACCGATGTACTACCACGCCTGATGAGCCGTTGTTAAATGCAGTGGTTGCTGGAATAGCACTTTGACTGTCCGCGATGCACCGTATATTTCAGAAACCATTGTGTCGCATCCGATTGTCGTTGAATTCCTTTTGTTTAACCGCCGCCGTTGCCGTTGAGGGCTTGAGCGTTGTTCGTCCACCGACCACGTTCTCCCGGATTTGATTGTTTTGTTTGCTTCGAGCACCTAACGATCACATGTCAGACCTGTTGCCCTTAGTTACTTTGGCGGATGAACTAGAAAAGAATAAATACTTTATTATCAACAAAATACAACGAAGTATAATAAACATGGCAATATGGTAGTATACGACTGACTGCGTCGTCAAAAAGTGCGACTGAGATGTGAGACCTAAAATGCTCTCTCTTATATAAGCATATATAATGCCAGTATGCAAATTATGTCCAACTTGTTTCTGACACTCGGAACCAGTTTTAATATTTATAGTTTTATTTTAAATATCTTCAATTTGTTTGCGAAACCAACTTCTACACCAACCCGGTTTTTTGGCTGCTCCAGTCCTTTCTGAATGAATAAGACTTTCTTGTAAATATGCTTATAAAAATCCATGCTGTTTTGTAATGCAACAGATAAATTCAACCCAATTTATTAAGTATGCACTTCATAAATTTATAAATTCGCGTCTGATACGATATTCACTGAAATTATTACTATTAAAGGATCAAGTGCAAATCATCTATCACTTGAAAAGCTATTATATAACGCTGTAATATTAAACAGAGTATTGCAAGCATCAGAGCGTGCTACACGTTTGTTCAAAACCGCAACAACTTCAGGACCACAAGCCCGTTTGAACGGCTTCTTCGGTTGAGGACGTTATAATCGGACTTTGTGCCTGACTAAAGGGAAAGAAGAGATTTCAAGCGTTCAGGTGAGGCCTCCCACGAATCAGTCCACCTTGCGAAAATTGAGTTATGCTTATAACCCAGAAAACCAATAACGGACGTTACCAAATTTCACCACCGTTACGGCAACTATTAATTCTTTACTTCGATCGTTTCACTCAATACAACGCTCAGAATTCAATTACCCGGTGCAACAAAGAATTCCGGGATGCTTTACCGCTGATTCGTAGGGGGCTTGGCGCTTTTGTTGGGGAGGCCAGGTTGGTTTTGACAACACTTCTTCTAGTTGCGAAAACTCAGCTGTCCAAACATTACACGTATCTTTTTTAGCGTGCAAAAATAGTTCTGCTAGTTCATTATTATTTAGAGCGCAAAAGTCAGAACGTTTCTCGAAAAAGCATCAGCAATCGAGCACAAAATGCAATATCAGCTGGATAAACTCATGCAGCGGACAACCTCTGTGAGTTCTGATCAAGCTGTGGTCGTAAATGAAAATCCTCTAAGTTTTCGACCGCATCCGGAAGCTTTTGATACGGCAGATTTAGACAATGAGACTGACGAGGAAGAAAGTGATAGTGAAACATGTTTAAATCAACTCGATGCTAAAGATAATCGGAGTGGTATGTTGTTTTATCACTAAAAGTGATCTATTTCTGGTATAAATTTAGCGGTACGTTTTGGTAATCGAACGAAACTTCGTTCGATTTTTCAGCTCTCAATTATGAATATAAATGTAGAATTAGAGCAAATTTCAAACAAGGGTTAGGTTCGTGCAAACTCATTGTGATCACAGTGACGTGTTATATCTACCATTACATGCACTTACACCATCAGGAAATTTACGTGGTTCAGTAAAATGATTTTATTTCAGGCAAAATAAAATCAACGATGCAGAAATATTCATTTTTGGTAGATATACAAAAACTTATTAATTTTATACCAACAAATATCAGAATCCGCTCGCATGCGAAAATAATGGCGCAACAATAATTTTTTAGGCAAAACCAGATTAAATAACAGTCGATCTAATTTGATAGGCTCATATTTTAGTAATATATGCTGTTTTACATGGCCTAACTAGTTCTACCTTTTAGGGAGAAAATAGTGCAACTGCGTTTCAGACCGGTATCTGCTCGATTGTTGCTGTGTTGCGTCAAATTTAGCATATAAATTTATTTTAATTTTGCTCAAATTTATCGCTAGCATGTATTACGCGCTGTCACGCTTCATGTGAACTTTGTTCGTTACCGGAGCGGCGAACGCAACTGTTGTGGACAATACCTACTTAAATATTCATAAGAAAATGTGAAAAAATTTCAGAGGACCTGTCAACAATTATACACCTAGTTGCGAGAGGACCTGTCAACAATAATTATACACCTAGTTGCGATAGTTTGAGAATGCAGTTACATTGCGTTGTCCTTAAGCAAACACATTATATTCATAACGAAGTAATAGCTGGACCAGAATTAGTGCAAGCATGTCTCTAACATCTGTATCTTGAAATGGATGTACGGTGCCACCATACGCATTGCTTATAGTCGTATACTTTAACGCATCATTAATAGTTTCTGCACTGAAATAGGTACAATTTTCGAAGTTGCTCTTTATGAAATTTTATATAACACCTTTGTGACGTTGAACATAGGCATAATTGTTATTTCTCTATATTCGGCTAGAATAAGGTAAGATTTTCAGTGCAAAGTGCGCTGCGAAACCGATGTTTATAGAGCCCTTTTTTCATAATGCTCATAAGGAGGTAGGCCTGGTTACTCCTTGAGGCTCCAACCCCGCCTATGACGCGTCGGCAACCCCTTCCCTTCTTATAGGTGATCTTTCGTGCGAAACCCAAGGCGGGGGGGTCTTTCGCTTCGCAGGGAGTAAGCTTGTTGGCGGACGGTCGTCGCGGAAGGGGGCGGTCCAACACCATGTATGCCGTTTTCCAAATAGTGAATGAACTTTAGTGGTTGGGTTATTTAAATGTTCCATTGCCAAGATCGGAAAATTCAATGTCTTACGGTAAGGTAATGTACAGTGTGGTAAAAGACAAAGCAAACTCATCGCATGAACTGAAATTTGCGATAATAACAGTGGTGTAACACAGTGCTTTACATAATACATTACGTAGCATAGCTTTGTATATAATATTACAAATGCATGAAAATTTGAATCCAATATCTTATACACAACGATATTGTGCGATGCTGGTGAAAAATGCATAATTTATGAAGTCTTAACTTCAGAATGGAATAATTTTAGAACAATATATCGTCAATTTTTTTCTGTCATCTTGTGGCATTTTAAGGTGACATTCAGCCATGCGGCAGCGAAACAGGGGTCTACCAGGGGCACCAGTTTTAAAACCAGGAAAACTAATTTATGCTCCCATCTCATAAAATAATATGTATAAGCTAATGCTAAGTTGTCGGGGGGTTCATGTTTTGTCATATGTTAAGATAAAAAAATTTCCTCCGCGTTATAAATTTGAAACGGAGCGAGCGTATCGAGTGGAGTTTCCTCAAGTAACGTCTAATTGATTAAAACGTTTTTCTCCGTCTGTTCTTCCAATAACTCATCATCAGATTGATGGATTTTCGCAATGTTTTGATTTGACTTGAAATGTAGCTATGCATCTCGTTTTGTATTTGCGCTTTTCCCGTGGTTTCCGAATCAAATTCTTCCAAAACTGAAATGAATTTTAGACTTTTTGATTTTAGCTATTTGTGGTCACCCAACTTTTTAGGTTATAAGTCTAGCTAGGTGTGATCGAATAGAAAAATGATGAGTGGGGAATTCTCTCATCGAGCGATACAGCTTTACTATGCATTTTATGTCAGAGTACTGATTTTATGTCTATGAGCCAATTTTAAAAAATAACCCTAAAATATGAAAAAGTTTTATAAAGTATGGTTTTGCTTTTTGCGAGTGAATGCTTGCATTATAGGTTTATTTAACGCCTTAAACATGTTGGTTTCATTGTCTTATCCTCTTATTGAGTGGGTAATAACTCTGTTGCAAGGAGCCCGAGTAAAATTTGGTAAATAGTCAAAAATAGTCAAATTTTACATCTTTTTCAATATAGATCTATGTACATACGTCATTTGAATGTTTTATAGGTTTTCGGGGTTGCTAAGTACGATAAAAGCAATATATATGTGTTGTGTGTATCAAACGAGGTAAGTGTTATGGTGCTACAGCGTAAAAACATTTTAAATTATATTTTTCTTTAAACTTGTGGTTTCCAAATTTCAAATGTTTGTCGTCTTTATGGTCATTGGAGGTAGAAATAGAGAGTTCTTCGGATTTTATAGTCAATTTGGGCAAGAACACGGTTTCTGGTCTTAAGCTTTTGTTGTCCCATATGAGTAGTTTTAAAATATTATTCATATATATGAATATTACCACGCCTAGCGCCTTTATATTCTACTTAGCGGAATAAATATTCTTTTAAAACGGAACGTGTAGAAACAGATTAAAACTGTAATTTTTCCCCAAACCGAAAGGGAAAATAAACATGCCTTTGCGGAAAAACACACCAAAAGTTTACCACACGAAATTATATAAATAAACATTTTTGTATTTATAAGCATAACTAATCATAAACTAACGCTATCATATATTCATTGATCCGGCAAACCATGCGAGTGGAGCAATTTCCATCGTCGGAACGCATCGACATCATCATTGAATATGAACAACAATTTATTGCTAGCTTCGTCTACTTTAGGCATCAATGGCCCCATGACATCTACCGTTTCACAATCATCCTTAACTGGCCACTTCCAGCAAGTTATCGTGCCACCACCAGAACTTCGTTCAAGAAATTTCAAGTCAAGACTGACTACACAAGCATTATTCTCGTCTAGATTGATATTTTTTGCCTGGCACCAGTAATATGTTTTGGAATAATATACCGCAAAATAATGACCGACATCAGCTTCACTAACATTTGATTTCAATGTTTCCATGGTATTTATTAGCCGTTCGTATTCCATCTCGGCGACAAAGTTTTCGTCTGAATCGCTGGAATTTGAATGGTACGATTCACTGGTGTCCGATGATGATGACGGCAGATGAGCTAGCCGTTTATCTTTGCTTTTTGGTGCAACTTTCGCCGTGCAGCTTAACGTCTGCCGTGTTTGTTCCAATTTTGTGGCCTTTCGCTTGGCGGCCGCCTGTTTGCGCTGCTCAATTTCTGCCTTTTTATCCATTTTGCGACGTACTTCAGCTTCATATTTTTCACTTGAAACAACGACACTGCGAGATTCAATGGGCGCCCGCACGCTGGGCTTCTTCGACTTATCGGTCGGCTGCGGCAATTTTTTTGTTATGACACTGGCGAATGAAGTTTCTTTCGTGTCGGCAAGATGCCAAGATAACGCCCATTTCTTTCCAGGTGGAGGTAAAATGTTTGGTTTTGGCGGCAGCGATATGCGCTCTACGCTAATGTCACTGCTGTTCGGAGTGATAGTTCTGGACGAAAGTTGAAGTCTTCGCTTGATAGCAGACTTGGTGTCCGCAGCGCTATGTCACGGCTGGTGCATTGGCCTGGTGACACCGGCGGAGCATCTGCGGTGACACTCTTCTGTGGAGACAACTTCCGTGGCGACCGTCGTAAACACGGCGACTCCTCGATATCTAATTCAACAGGTTCCTGACCAATGTCCACGTCGATAGGTACTGGTGGCACACAATTTGCCAAATCCGGAAGGCCGTTTTCAAGACAATGTTTTCCTTGTTGAACCCACAGTTTAAACTGTTGCAACTTGTACTGATCAAAAATGGTGATATCGTATTTTTCCGCATCAACAGGATAAGTTCCAGTCTCAATAAAGCTATTTTGGATGTTTCGTTTCGTTAGCCCCTCACGCTACCCGCTGGTTAAGAGTTTCAGAAATATCGCGTTGTCGATGGCTTTGAGCACAGCAGTTTTGACGGTTTCCTTTTGCATTGCTGCTTCCCACTCCTGTTTCACCGGACTAAAGCAACCTACTTCCAGTGGTTGCAAAGTGCTAGTTGCATGCGGTGGCAGCTTAAAAAGCGCAATTTTGTTTCTCGTGCGGCCATGAAAACATTGCTCGTAAAGTGAGTCACGTGACCATAAAATATTAACAGACTCCACCGACCATCGTTCTTGGATTTAGCAAACGGAACAAATGTAGTTTCAAACCAATGTTCAAAGATCTCTTTTGTCATCCAGCCGTTGTCTGAGCAAGCATATGTAGTGTTTGGACACTATGGCGTTTCCGCTTGCCACTGGGTCTGCAGTCGCTTTCCTTCGAAGACAACAAGCGGATCCATACACGTACCATCGCCGCATGTTGTTGCCAACACTGTAGTATTCATTCGCTCGACACAGGGTCGTACACGCTCGGTTTTTTTTGCCCCGAATGCCGACAACCTTACATATCGAAGGGTCGTGGCAAAAGCAAGTTTCGTCGCAGTTGAACACCTGGCTGTCTTGTGTGATATGCTTGCGCTAAACGGTTTCTCCGAGTAGCTCGTAGTGATGGTAAATGATAAACGCGTCTTCGATCGCTCTTTTGCGGACCATCTGTATAATACCGCTTTGCTTAAGAGTAAGCTTATTGCGACGCATAAAGCCTTTGAGCCATGCACACCCCAGAAGGTCATCGTTATCTGCAAAGGCAGAGACTCTCCTTGCTGATAAATCCAATTTTATCCATTCTTGAACGTAAAGCGGGATACCTGATTGCGGCGACGGGAATCCACTCTCCACCACGATTTTGACTATATTCGCTAGCTGTTGTTCCAATTCGCGTGATAATGCAGTTGTAGTTTCGATTCCTGGAGCATCAAGCACCTGATCAGCTGGCAAATTTTGACGATTAATTTCTTTCCGTATGCGACTGGTGGATATACCGTAGTGTCGACTTGCTGCGTTAACCCGCGGCGACCAGTGTTAATATCCTCAACAGCATTGTTCAAATCGGCTTCAGACCATGCTTTGGCCTTTTTAATGTAATTTCTCACCATTATTATTCTTATATCAGAATTTGTTAAAGCCGATTTGCATAATAAACATCTAAAAGTCTGAAATTAACTAAATATCATATACAGCTACTTTGAACGTCTACTAACGCAGTTTTTGGTTGGCAAAAATAATGCGGATAAAAAAGACACACTTGGGCAAAAAAATTACGCCATGTTTTTCCCCAAATTGGGTTCCCATAACTAGGGTAAAAACACACCTAGTGCCAGCTTTCATAAGGCGCGTTGGTCAATGGCATTTATACAGCTACGCAGAGTGGACTCCTAATATACAAAACGAGACCTACATAACAAAGTCAAGCGATGCAATAATGAAAAGCAACCTTAGTAAGGAAATGAGTTTCTTAAGTTTTGAGAGACATTTTGAGTATTTCTATTGGTGTCTTCGCTGGCACTCCTCAACCAAATATACGAAGTTAATATATATTATGTTGTATGGCAATGGAGTGCCCAACAATTTGCAAAAATAACTCTCGATAGATGTTTCATGTGATGCCCAACAGTAGTGTGCTTTTTACCCAATGTTTGGTGGTGATTTTTTCTCCCCCAACTGTCTATATATATATGATTAAAATGACCGTAATTTTGCTATTGCTACAGGTGTATAATTGCTACCACCAGACTTTAAACAGGCTCAGAAAGCTGAATTAAAAACGACAAAATGGTCACTAAGCGCAGAGTACTCACACTCGTTCCGTTTCTCCTCGCTTTTCGAGTTACTGGTCGTATCGCTTGAAGCGAGGATGAAAATTTATACAATTTTCTAAATAGGAAACCACGTAACTAAGTTAGAGAAACGCTTCACATTTAGTTTTCAACGTTTTAAGGTAAGTATATTCCTCCACGCCTTATTCGCGTTGCCGGAATCGAGGATGACCACCAGAAACAACGCGAAGATAAAGACCGCAAGCGACGAGCCCGTCTAGCAACGTCGAATATGTTGGCTGAATTGCGGGCCGAACTCGATCCGGATGAACCTACAGAAATTAGGTTTGACTGGAATTTTTGTACATTAGAGTAGCAATTTCATATTTAACATCATTTGTCAGCAGCTTACGCTGGACTACATGAATCAGGTCGTGCAGTTAGCAAAGTTTGCGTGGTAGCTGTGCTTAACAGTTATCGAAGCAAATTTTTTTGCGCAAACGAAATATATTTTTCTTCAACAAGCTGTAAGTACAGTACTCGCCAGAAACGAATTCTGACCGTTCAATGTTTTGTCGACGTTCCTTTGCATTTAAATTTTACCTCTATTTTTAAAAAATT
The DNA here is from genome assembly GCA_030248225.1 of Trileptium ribeirensis. NCBI lineage: Eukaryota > Metazoa > Nematoda > Enoplea > Enoplida > Thoracostomopsidae > Trileptium > Trileptium ribeirensis. The sequence continues at coordinate 26,119 of JASANE010027201.1, forward strand.
GTTTGAAATGTGTTCGATCTTTCGAAACTGAACACTCATCTCTGGCGAGTACTGGATTATAGACTGTCGGTTCAACTTCGTTTATAATATAAGGAGCACCAAAAATTTTATATGTGGCATAACTGAAAATTGTTGTAATCAAAATGCCAATTTGTATTTCTAAGTTGTTAATGTTATATGTAGCACCAAAAATAAAATATGTAACATAACTAAAAATGTAGTAGTCGAAATGCCTAATTTGTATTTTCAAGTTGTTAATGTTATAAGTAACAACAAAAATATAATGTGGGGCATAACTGAAAATGTAACCAAAAGGCCTAAGGTTTATATTGTCAAGTTGTTAATGTTATAAGTAGCACCAAAACTAAAATATGTGACATAATTGAAAATGTAGTAATCACAATGCCTAATTTGTATTTCTACGTTTGTTTGAAATTCCAAAATCTTCGTTTAGCTAATTTTACATTGGATATATTATGTAAAACACCAATTTTGGAACAACAAAAACCGAAATACTGCAGATGTGGCTACATTGTTTGCAGTTAATGTATTTTACGGTCCATATATTTAAAGATACGAATCGATATAATATTTCCTGTCGTTAGAGGCAATCGTTTATCAACAGCCTTTTTAATCAACATGGCATGAAATTTTTTGTATGTTTTCACTGCGCATTTAACGTAACGTGATGCATTTCTGTAGCAGTGAAATATTAGTTACATCTTCAACAAAGAAATAATATTTAGCTAACATTTGGTGTAAATATTGTGCATTCACTACAAGTGTAACCTGTCTGTGGTTGTAGCAATAACTTTTGAAACTAGTCTTGTTTATTGCGTCAACATCCACTCCACTAGATAATCGTACGAAAACTAAGCAATGTATGTTTGACTAGAATTGATTCTTATCATTTTTTAGACTATTAATAGTATATACAGTAGTACATGTCGCTTGCCTTATCGCCAATGTGATGAATTCTGAGTGTTGGTTATGTAATTTTACCCTCCACTGCATATTTAGGGTCTCACAGGTCCAGTAAAAGTTTATTTTTTACACAACCCTGCAGCGTACTAAAGCACAACAACGCAGTATACGCAGTATTTTTAGAGGATTATTCTTTAAAAATATCTCCGATATCATCCATAGCTCGAGTGTTTCCCGAGTTATTGCTGTTTTCGTGTTTTGTGCTGAATTGTTCTACAAAAAGCCAGAGTGCCGGGTCGATTGTGGCGATCCTAAATCAGTTTCCGTAAAGGCAGTGAATATTTTAATGAGGTAAAGACAGAAATGTAGTTGGTCCGAGTTGGGGTTTACGATGCAAAGTTATTAGATGGCTGAATGCATTGATTGACCTGCGCAGGCCAACACATGGTTCTTTGGTATGGTGGCACAGGACCAGGGTACTTGAGGTAAAAATTGGCAGCTAAACAGAATTCATAAATCAGCTATGTTGTGTGTAACGGGGCTATCTGTACAGCAACTCAGACGGCCTTTGAAAGCAATTAACAATATTCCTAGTCTACACTCGATGGTTCAAAAAGATGCTTTGTTGGACTATTGTAGGTTATGGGACCCAAAGTTATGAACTAGGGTATTAGAGGGACCTAACCAACCAGTATAGTGCAGTTAATTGAGTCAGACCTCTCCCAACTCGGCATGCCATGTGACAGAATTGTTAAATCACTAGTTAAGAAACTTAATTGGGTAGTAGTGATTATTAAAAGGCAAGAATTTGTACCACCGCTGTTAGATTGTGATAGTCGGATAATTTGTTACACTGATCGTTCAAGAATACAATAACTAAATGGTGGTGATATGGAGTATGATGCAGGAGTCTATGTGGAACGTCGGTTTCGCATTAGTTAGTTTTGCTACGGGTTTTCAAATTGAAGTGTTAGCTATGAAGGAATGCGTACCTTATATTATTTCATGGAACGATGAAGAAAATGGTAGATATTTATTCCGACAGTCAGGCAGCGCTTTCAGCGATAGATAATGACTTGGTTGTTTTAGAAATTAGTGGCAGAGTATTTATTAGCACTTAATCAATTCGCAAAGAGGATCCTTGTTGCTTGCTCTAATATGGATTCCTTCTCATGAGGTTTCTATAGAAATGAAATCGCGGATGAACTGACCCAGATGGGCGCTTCCAGGATTCTAATAGGTCCGGAGCCGGTTTTGTTTTGTTCTCTTTCCAGTTTTGTACAGCGAAATAGTTGTCAAATGGGTAATACGTATTTCAATCAATGTATGGCGAGAGAGTCACTGTAGAAAGGCCAAAGTTTTTTTTATGTCAGAACTTAATTTAGCTTGGTTGTATGAATACTTATGGAAGCTAAATGAATCAAGACGTAATAAAGTAGTTCAGGTATTAACTGGTCATAATAATATTGATTAGACATCTTAAAATCATGAAGTTAAGGAACGATGATGTCTGTGCTGTGGTTTAAATGTAGAAACGGCTAACACTTTCTTATATCGTGTAGTAATTTTGGTGATCTTTGATCGTGCATAAATATCTAGTAGGGCTAGGATTCATACTAACGATTAGTAAGATAGTTAGGTTCCTAGTAAATACGGTAGATTAAATTGGTGACCGAGCTATGCAGTGTAAAAGGTCTAACACATCACAGGCGTTAGAACAGCTTCCAGCCTCTTTCGACCGGTGCTCAGCCTAACAAATTTTTGCATTCATTCATTCATTCACGCAAAACGTTATCACTCCGAATTGGTATATAATAGCTTTCTTTCGCATGAATTTCACGGTTTCGGGAGGGAACTTTCAGAAGTTGAACATATTAAGTCTGTCATTTTAACAGGGCATTTTAGGCTAATTTTCCGCTCCCTCTGTGCTAAACCTACCTGGATCCCCTACAGTTCAACGCATATTGCACATTACTGTCAAGACACCGTACTATGGTATTATTACAGTATCACCATATTCCTTTTTCCACCAGAATTTAAGGGACGGGATACGATAAATTTCGGAAGACAAACCAATAAGTAAATTGTAAAAGACTATTTTGAGGCGTTTATAATGTATCAGAATTTAGCGTTTGATGAAGTTCTGTGCTTTTATTTATTTACAGTACCGGCTAACCGTCTTCAATGCCGGCATTTCCTTATTAAGGATTTTTTATTTTCGATCAGGTCCAAACAATTTATCCAATTAAACGCCATTTATTCTCGAATAGGTGTATTTAAAAGTTCAACCACTCAAGGCTTTAAACACAGTCCTTGGCACAATTCGGATACACATGTTTTGCGCTAACATTGATGATAATGCCATTATTTTGGGGGAAATTTTTGAACCCTTGTATTTCAAAAAGAAAAACTCACATCACTATTTGCCATTGGGCCCTTGACATTAAAAGTTACTATGTTTTGCATTTACGTATATCAACACTGCTTACTCATTTATAAGGCAAACATAGTTTTTGGCTTTTCATCATACAAATCTGAAGTGAACCATATACAGATACTGAAAGAAATAAAAGCAAATCGTTGGTGACAAATTTCAGTGTGCAAAAAATTCTCCAATATCAGTTGGACAGCTGCGAATTTTTATTTTGTTTCACAAAAGATTTGCTTTTATTTCTGTCTTTAACTGTATTTGGGTTTTAGAGAATCTGGATCACTAACCGCTGCTCGAAAAAAAGTTGAGCAGTTGGAAAGACACCGCACCGAATACGAAGAAGCGAATTTTGTTCGTCTGCCGATATCTCAAAAAGCGGAAAAGGCGAAACGCCGTATTCGAGCGTCGGGACTGGACGATTTAACCGATTTTAAGGACTTGAAAATGCTTATGGCAGAAAAAGCAGGTGAATCACTGTCTCCAAGAAAGAAGCGTGGCAGTCGCAAAAATATTGGCAAAGGCGCAAAACGGAAAAGGAAGCGGTATCACTGAATTTCTGGGAATAACGTCATTATTGTTAGCGCTAAATTAGCTATTTGAAAAGTCGTTACTTAAAATAAAATCTGGCGACGACTCGTTGCGTGTTGTATTATATTATGAAACTCCGTTGGATTGGTGTCTTCGTGGATGTAATATCATTCCTGACAAATACAATTAGATGTATACTTTCACGCTCACAAATAAACGGAAATATTTCGCAAAAAATTCACGAATGGCAATTGAACAGCTGTTAATTTTTCGCGAACTATTCTCAAATTTCTCATACAAACTGCTTTTATTTCTAAGCTTGACTGTACAGTCAGGGATACATCTGCGCATGCGCAAACGCTGACTCACTTTATCGCTTCCTAACGCACATGCACACAAACCTGTTTTAAACGTACGCATACAAACACGTTTTAAACGTACGCGCACGGAAACACGTTTAAACACACACGCATGCAAACAGTTTTAAACGTGCGCGCACGCAGACGCGTTTTAAAGGTACGCTTATGCAAACAAGTTTTAAACGTACGCGCACGCAAACGCGTTTTAAACGCACGCAAACGCGTTTTAAACGCACGCACACGTAAACGCGTTGTAAACGTACGCACACGGAAACCCGTTTTAAAATTCACGCAAACGTGTTTTAAACGAAGACCCACTTAAACACGTTTAAACACACACTCGCGCAAATGGGTCTAATTGGACACGCACGCAAATGCATTTAAACGTGTTGGCTTACATGTGCGTACATTTTTTGAAGTAATTCTGTCCGTGACATGTGTATCACAATTTGTTCTATTCTGTATTACCGGATTTACAGAACAGGGCATATTGCGATGCGTAGTAATGGTGTCTGTTTTTTGGCTTAAGTTTGCAGCTGAGTTACTTCATTTTATTTTATAATCACTGCTAGTACAGCTGCCAAAGCTCTGGTGGTCTTTGTCAACTGGTAGGTAAAAATCTTCAAACATTTCCAAGCAGTTCTTTTGTACCCAATGCCGTTTCAGTTGTGTTAAATTTCTCTGGCAGCCTATTCGGGGCTGATTCATACAACGTTAGCCGGCACAGTAGTTCAGTTTTTGATTTCACGGATAGAACAACTCATATATGCTTTATACGGATGAATTATCTTTGTGAGGCCTAGGAAGGTCACCTGGGAGGCTTTGTAGACACATACAATAAGTACAAATTTATAACAGGTATATTCACCGGGCTAGAATATAAGATATTTTCATATTTGCACTCTGTATCACAATTTTCTTCACTGGGTAACATATCAACCGAAGAAATATAGGTATAAAATATGTAATTATAAAAAATTATACAAATTATAAATTTAATATTCACAGACAATGGGAGATGACAGAAAGAAAGCCCGTCGGCATAAATATTACGGTAGGTCACCGGGTAATCTGGTCAATAACAATAACAATTGTGCCCGTGGCAGTCCACGGCAACAAAATAATAACATAGTTAACCAAGGTATTACAACAAGGACAACCGGACAACCTGTTAGTATAAGTACTTATTGGCTTATATATTAATCATAGAAAATCACCTTACATTTTAAGATCTAAAACTTAAAAGTAAGATGATCAACATAATATCTATATATCTTTGATCTGTATGGCTCGGCTGCGAGGCAATATTCCATATATATAGACAACTAAAAATGTGTTATGAAACTAAATTCGGGACTTTTCTTTTAGCCTCCCCCCAGTCCTAATTTGGCCAATTTTGAAGATACAAAGCTGATTTTGCTATCAATCGATTCAGCTCGATGAGGCGGTTCAGAAAATACTCATTTTACCCACATCCCTGAAAAAAATTTCCTCATCTACGTCAATATGTCAAATGGGCACGCAAAATGTTTGCTTTTGGGAAACTTACTAGTGCCAGGTGCTATACTATAGAGTGAGTTAAAATCGTTTGCTGCATATAGCCGGTATTCTGTCTGATGTTTAGAAATAAATTACGAAACGTCTTATTAAATACGTATCAGTTTAAACAATGAACTAGGTCTCGGCTCAGTTAAAATTTAATCTAAAATTCAAGCTAACGTGTGCCACCTGTAAATCAAATATGTGCCTGCTGTCTGGGTCAGAAGTGCGTTTAAAATAATACAGCACTATAAGGCCCTGACGAAATGTCTAGTCTACTGGTTATCAATAACCAGCACCGTACATTCTGCAATCATTTATATAATCTGGACCCGTTGTTAGGTTGTTCGCAAAATCCGAGGCGAACTGTGTCATTTATCCATGCTCCTCACATTCTGTTTTGGATATTTGCATTCCGATTTAGAAACGAAGTATCGCAACGCAAATGCCTCACAGTGTGTTCCTGTCCAGCAATGTGGGTTTAGTTCCATCATGAGTTCCTCTTATTCAAACTACTGAACAATCAAACGACTTCTTAAACTCACCTGAGTGTTTAGCCAGCTTTTCTGTAAATGTTATACGTTCTGCCATACAGATTTCCAGTGGGCCGTCTAGTAAAACTGGTCTGAATATTAGATTGTTGGAGTAGGATAAATTTCTTGGTTAAATAGTAGATAGAATGTATTGGAAATCATACTTTGCTAGTCGGTAGTAATGTTATCACATGCATATGGTGTGTTGATAATATAATAGTGTCGATGTTAATTGAGTGTCAGTAAACCATAATTGGGCTTTGTGGAGGTAAGGCGATTATTGTGGCACACATTTAAAAAGATTAAAAGAACTCAATCCTTGAAACTAATTTTAGTTAACCTCATGTGTACTGAACTAGGCAAGTACTAAAATTAGATATAAAGCTGGAATATCATTCGAAAAAATTCACTTAAATGTTCCGGATGTACGAACAGCTTTGGCCATTACAGTATTCAGATAAAACCCTCAAATCTTAATACAATCAGGACCGTTCAAGTTTTGCAAATCATTATATGGGTAATTCTCTATCTAACCAAGCTGTGTCAGCCGTATTGAAATGATAGCAAAAATTTAAGTTGGCTCTCATTAGTTACTAAATTATGGTTACTGGTTTCTTTCTGTGAACAATCGTGAACCCCCATAATTTAACTGTGTCTCCCGGAACAGTCAGCAAATAGAGGATACTAATAGATCCGGCACTATGTTATACACTGTGTCAGGTTATGGTCAGGTCAGGACCGTGTTGTATCCATTTTCTTGTAGCAAAGCTTTCAAATAGTAAACTGATGTCGGCTCTGTATATAATATGTCCTGCTTGGAGTAATCTGAAAACAAGTGGTGTTTTCGACCAAAATATCAAATGTTAAAAATATTATCAGTAAGCTGTTTAAACTATATAAGTGCGGCCATAAATTATGACCCAATCCCTGTTTTGATGTGTAGAAGTAACGATAGTAACGACTGCGTTGACGGACAGCTCCAGTACATCTGACATAGCGACGTTTTAAAGTTCCATTTTGTTTTGAATATTATTAAGCGATCCGTTTCGGAACCGCCGGACAAAAATACCAAGTTTTGTGCTGGAGATAGATCGACCAGCTAGGGCTTAATTCCGGTGTTCTAACAGGAAACACATTGGAGGGATTGGAACCGGAAACACTGCTGCTGACAAACTGACCTTCGCCAAAAAATTTTAACAACTTAGCTGCGTTTACTAAATTGAGCACTTTTGATATTTCTATTAGAAATGATAAAAAAATTTGAACATAATGCATATATACGCATAAATTTTGCAAATATAGTGTTAACCAAGTCGGTTCAGCCTTAAGGTCATGTGACCACGAGACGAAACGGAGAGTTGAGGAGATCGCATTACAGATATTGTCACAAAGGAACTTCCCAACTTGGTATTCCCTGAAAATCTAAGGGTTTCAATATAATATGTAAAAAGACTACTTCTGTACACCTAACAGTGACTTATACAATATAAAGAATTATACGCAACAAATTGACGCTCGTCGTGTATTAGGATAAACCTCATGAAAACTATTACAATGAATTTGCCAACTTCATCAATGTTACTTACGGAACGTCCAAGGTGTCTTTGCTAGAATCTATCCCGCCCCGAAATTAGTCAATTTTAAAGGTACAGTGAATTTTAGTACTATTCTACTCAGCTCGGCGAGGCGATTTAGCAAATTCCATTTCGGCAACATTGATGACAGGAAATTTTTTGGACTTTCTGGTTCCCAATGGCCTTGTTACCTAAAAATTTCGAAAATAAATTGTTTGGATAAATATATAATTTTCTATACTATTTATACCGCAGTGAGGACAATGTTAGTAAAATTATTATATTCGGGTCATGGGTTAACGACTAAGCTAAGGCATAAATATCTTTCACAAAATGCCAAAAATCTTTAATCTGTAAACTGATTGCGCTCGTTTTACCATCATTCGATCGAGCTGTAACACGTTTCTAGTGGTACGTAAAGGTTTATTATGTACCACAAGTAGATAAACCTTGAAGTACCTTTTGCTTTTAACTTCCAGTTATCGAGAAAAATTTTACGTAGTATTGGGAACACAAAAAATATAGAAATTGTCGAAAAGGGGATATTCTGAACCGCCTCGTGGGAGCTGAGTCGACTAGTGCCAAAATTTCCGCCTTTTGTTCAAAATACCCTTTTTTGAGTTGAGAAGTTTAGAAAAGACCGTCTAAATCCATATCACACGTTTTTGCCTTAAGTAGTATTTTATACATTTGAACTGTTCTAAAGGCAGGTTGACTTAAAGCGTTCTAACTTAGATATGTAAACGTCCAAAAATTGAATAACGCATTGCTGTCACTTCTAAATATTGAGGCCTTCATTCCTGAAGTTTTACGAAGCTTATATGACTATTAAATGCCTACAGGGGAATAATTCCATTATCAAACTCAAAACATCGTAATCAGACCAGCAATGATTACAACATTTGCTGAAAATATCAACAGTAGCTCTAACCTTAAGGGATACTCAGCTGAACAATTTTCCTCCATTGTGCTGCCCTAACGGCCCTGGCTTCCTTGTGAGCCTAGAGTGACCTAAAGGAACCGGTTAGCTTAGGCCACAAACGGGCATGCCAAGATGTTCGGCCTGACACCTATATTTCTGGCCCGCGTCCCGGCAGCATGAAGGTCCCTGGTCTTTTTGGTTAGCCCTCCCCCAGCCCAAATTTGGCTAATTTTAGCATCATTCGACTGATGTCGACGAGCTGGTTCAGAAATATATCTATTTAGGCCATTTGATGTTAAAATTTTTCTTTCGGTTTTCGTTTTCCAATGGTACCCAAAATTTTCGAAAATTTTTCTCGATGAATGCATAATTTTATATATCATTCGAACTGCATTGACGGGTTGAGTCGAATGGTGGTAAAATCAGCCCAGTCGTTCACGTGTTAACGACTTGCCCTTAGGCTTAGGATATCGCATAAATGGAAATAACTCCTAATCCATGAATCGATCGATCTGATTTTACCACCATTCGAACAACATATATATTGGGTCTTAGAATGGCCAAAATGGCTAATTTCCGAACAGCTCGTCGAGCTTAGGCGAATGGTGCTAAAATTAGCGTTGTATCTTTAATTCGGGGAAGGGGGGTGGGGTGGCTAACGAAAATACCCGGTCCCCCGCGGGAGAGCCAAACATAAGCCTGCTCACAGGTTGTCGAGCATTACTCGCCTTTCCCTTACTCCTTGCGTTTCCTGGTGCCGAAATCCCAATCACAACTCAGTAGTCCTAGTATTCTATTTTTACACAAAAAATAAAAAATCGTCGAAAAGGGATTTGCTGAACCGCCTCGTGGAGCTGAGTCGATTAGTGCCAAAATTTCCGCCTTTTGTTCAAAATAGACCATTTTCGAGCTGAGAACTTTAGGAAAGACCATCTAAACCCACCGGTGGGTGATTTTCGCTATTTTTTGAGAGATTTGTATACTCAAAGTATTTAAACAAACATCGGTTGCTGTATATAGCAGACACTACTTTGTTTTATGTCAGTTACTATAGCTTCGCAACCCACCGGTGTGTTACGGTTGATCCCTGCGTAGGTTTGAAGTTTGCTGATATGAGGGCAAACTGCGTAACCCGCCGGTGGGTTACGAATTATTTTCGATATGAATTTTGCTAAAAATTAATCATAAATTTAAGTGATTATATATGATTTAGATGAAATCTATTCAAAAACAGAAAAGAAAAATAACTGCTTTTGTGTTTATCATCATCTGACATGAGTTGTTCGGCTTTCATTCGCTGTTTGTATTAAAGTCAATTCGGCTTTCTGTGCCTATTAATGCAAGCAAGACGCATGAATAGTTGGCCCGGACAGTCAATGCAAACCGTAACAACTTTCGTCGTTTTAGCCGCAATCACTCGCCGCGCCATGGTAGGATTTTGTTCACGCCTCAGATGAAAGCACGGCTTACAGTGTCAGCGTTCTTTTCTAGTTGAGCCCTCTTTCTTACCAAGTTTGTAACCTTGAACAGCTTTGTAACTCTTGCTCTGCACTTAACCGCGTTTGTCGACGGAACTGTGGCTTAGGTCACCTCGAAAGATTTTCTTTGCCTGCCCCAGTAAGCAAAGATAAAACTAGTGATTCACGAAAATCCATTGATATTTTCGACGAGCTATCAAGCTCGGAGAACAAAACCTTTGCATTCACCACTGCCTTTTTACAGATTAAAATAAGGCCCATTTTCTTATGCCTCTTTAGCGATTTTCTAATCAATCAGTGGTACACGGCGAGCTGATCCGAAATATCCACGCCTTTATTGGCACAATTATAGTCGATAACTGCTTGAGGTTTCTTAATGTTTTCACCGCTCCTGTTAACCCTGTAGGTTGTGACTAATTTCGTATCATGATGAATACACGTCGTGCACATCAGAATATCACGTCGGTCTTTCCATTTTATAACTTTTAAGTCTTCACCATATTCTTCATTCTCTAACCGAAATAAACAAGCCTTTTGCAACCCATACACTTTCCTTTATCCAATTTCTTCTTAACCACTTTAATAGGGTTTCCCTTTCTATTATATCGAAGTATTCGACACATATACGTATCGCGTGCAATCAGCTGTGTCGCTAAATCGCTTATCCGTAACCCACCGGTGGGCGACAACAAGTTAATGTACCGATTCAGTTCTGTTTTAACAACAATAGTATATGTTCAAAAAATTTTTGTTTGCGTTATTATAGTTTTCGAGTTGCATTAATTGACTGTGAAGCAAATTTCACATTTCAGAGATTGACTAATGGGAAAACATTGCGTAATCCACCGGTCCGTTACAATGTCGTGAACGTGTTAAGTAGTATTTTATACATTTGAACTGTTCTGAAGGCAGGATGACTTAAAGCGTTCTAACTTAGATATGTATACTTCCAAAAATTGAATAACGCATTGTTGTCACTTCTAAATATTGAGGCCTTCATTCTAGAAGTTTTACGAAGCTTATATGACTATTAAAAAGCCTACAGGGGAATAATTCCATTATCATACTCAAAATAACATCGTAATCGACCAGCAATGATTACAACATTTGTTAAAAATATCAACTATAGCTCTAACCTTAACTGGACAATTTTCCTCCATTCTGCTGCCCTAACGGCCCTGGCTTTTTTGTGAGCCTAGAGTGACCTAAAGGAACCGGTTAGCTTAGTAGGTCACAAACGAGCATGCCAAGATGTTCGGCCTGACACCTATACTTCTGGCTCTCGTCCTGGTAGCATGAAGGCCCCGGGTCTTTTTGGTTAGCCCTCCCAAGCCCAAATTTGGCTAATTTTATAATTTTAGCATCATTTGACTCATGTCGACGAGCTGGTTCTGAAATATGTATTTCGGCCATTTTATGTTAAAATTTTTCTTTCGTTTTTCGTTTTCCATTGGTACTCAAAATTTTCGAAAATTTTTCTCGATGAATGCATAATTTTATATATGATTCGAACTGCATTGACGGGTTGAGTCGAATGGTGGTAAAATCAGCCCAGTCGTTCACGGATTAACGACTTACCCTTAGGCTTAGGATATCGCATATATGGAAATAACTCCTAATCCATGAATCGATCGATCTGATTTTACCACCATTCGAACAACATATATATTGGGTCTTAAAATGGCAGTAGATAGAAAATGGCGGTTTTGCGCCCCCACATATGTGGTGGTGAGTGGAGAGGACATATTGTTTTCGCTACTCCCTAGGGTATTTCAAGTTAATAATAGGAAAAGAATCCAAATACCTAACACTCCGCGGAATGACCAAACTATACACATATAATTGTTCTGTTGGATATTTAATATGTATTCATCCAACAGAATGTGTTCTAAATATAATAATTGTTTCTGTGGTTGCTTGGCAACACCAATAGATATAAATCGGAATACATATTTGTTTCAACAACTCACTTATGTACCACAGTCTGCTTCTACATTCTAGCTCTACGCAAACATGTAAACATTCAGTATTCAGTGAACGTGTATTCCAAAAATGATGTGGAAAAATAAAACAACTAATGTGGTTTACTCCAATGACATCATCGCAATTAAAGTAGATTAGGGTCTAGAGAACAATCGAACGATGATAAACATCAGAGATGTGGAGAAATGTAGATCGTGTTTAGTCTAATAGTTACCATATGGTGTTTGGAACAGAAAAATCATTATTTGAATAAATGTAGCTTTTCAATCGTAGGCGTTCTGGTTCGTGTACATTTTGAAATGTTTTTGGGTTGAAGCATCGCTACAATGGAAAACGTTTAAATCCAAAGTTTATAACTAACTATTATTAATTATAGCTTTTTAATCGTGGTTCCACGCTTGAGACCACATTCGTTTTGTGGGTAGCTGTGTTTCATGTAATTAGTACCTAGGGCAAGACATATCATATGAAAACCGTATTAGACTGCGTAATCATAACGAACTGGTCATGTACTTTTTTGAAGGTGGTGCGGGTAGATTTTTCTTGCACATACTACGTAGCAAAATATATATTTATAATAGAAAAGTTTTAAATAATAGTTAAAAAAACTGCTAACTAGATTTTCGGTTATGCTGACCTGATTTTTGCTGTTTAAATTAAGCTACGTTACATATCTAATAAACTAAGGTTACGTAGCTAATAATACATACGCTATACTTTAATAACTGTTTCACTAAGAGGCACAAAGCTGCTAAAATTCATATCTATAGGTTTTCAACTATGCTTATTTCATTTCTGCAACTTAAATGAAGCTAGGCTACATAGTTAATATGTTATAACTACATAGCTAATAATTTATAAGTTATAATTTTATAAGTTTTTAAATACTAGCAACAGAGTTACCAAAATTCCTTACTATAAGTTTTCAATTGATTTCATGTATTCCATTTAAATTAAGCTGGGTTGCATAGCTAATAAGATATCATTACATAACTAATAAATTATTCGTTATAATTGAATAACTTTTCAACAAATACTCATAAAGTAACAAAACTTTATAATTATAGGTTTTCTGGTACGCGTATTTCATTTTGTATTACTTAAATAAAGCTAAGTTACATAGCTAATAAGATATAATTACATAGCTAATAATTTATTCGTTATAATTCAATAACTTCTCAACAAATAGTCATAAAGTAGTAAAAAATTTATAACTATAGGATTGCAGGTACACTTATTTGAGTTTTGCTACTTAAATATAGCTAAGTTACATAGCTAATAAGTGTAGATTACATAGCTAATAATTCAAAACTTATAATTTAATAACTTTTTAGCTAGTAGTTGTAAAGAAATGAAAACATAGTATTTATAGGTCTTCATTTACGCTGAATTCATTTTTGCTATTTAAATAAAGCTAGCTTGCATAGCTAATAATTTAAAACTTATAAAGTAATAACTTTTGAACTATTAGCAGCAAAGCTATCAAAATTGGTAACTATACGTTTTCGACTATAGGGAATTTATTTATTGTAATAAAATTTGCATAGGTTACATAGCTAATAGTTTACGGGTTATTTGTTAATAACTTTATAACTATTAGTAGTAAAGCTATCAAAATTGGTAACTATATGTTATCAACTATGAGGAATTAATTATTTTATTAAAATTTGCATAAATTACATAGCTAATAGTTTATGGGTTATTCGTTAATCACTTTATAATTATTAGTAGTAAAGCTGTCAAAATTCATAATTGGAGGTTTTAGGCTATGTTGAATTAATTTATGCAATTATTATTGAAATAGATTACATAGGTATGAGTAAAGTTATAAAAATTCATAACTAGAGCTACGCTTAATTTATTATGTTTACATAGCTGATCGGTTTTATCATTATATAACTTTGTTTTCTGCTGATATATCCTTTTTAAGAATTTATTTTTAGAAATCTCTTAAAAGGAATGGCACTTAAATGTAATAACTGTAATAATAGTTTTACAAGACGAGATTATCTTATATGTCATATTCACCCAGTTCACAGCATGCAACTAAATTGGTGTGAACAGTGTGGTAAAGTGTTTTCACGACAGGATGCTCTTATTAGACACCAAAAGAAACATTGTAAAATGCAGCGATCATCTGAGGAGCAAGATAGTGCGCAACAACCAGCAACATTATATACTGATACAGCATCTTATGCAGTAGCGACTCAGCATGATCATGCCACAACGTCGTATGTGACCGATGACGACCATCTCGATCTGCTACATCAGATGGCACAGGATATTGTCGACACCGCACACCAACAGACTGCCATTGTCGATCAGTCTGACTTCATCATCCTACGACAATGGATCTAGGCGCTGAAAGGGTATTTGAACAGTTATTATTTAGTACCCAGACGTCTCACCAACGATCTATCAATTTTCCTGGCTCAATCCCGTCAGATGCTGGAACGACTCATTGACACTCAGCTCAAACGAGGTATCAAAGTCTGGATCTCCATCAAATGTGCGTTGCGCAAATTGGACGGCACCCAAATGACTGCGCATTTCAACACCAAATCCCACCCTATCCTCCGCGGCTATAATATATAGGTACGATGAACTTACTGGTTTCTTTGACGAACTCACGAAGAAACTGGATGAATTCCAAAAATTGGGCTCAGGATGGACTCTACAAGACGTGCAGCATGCTGATATACATATCAGCAAATACCAACCCCTAAATGCATCCTCTTATGTCGAACTCCCAACCTCAATCCGCAACAAACACGCGGTGCTCAACATTCAGAACAGTGATAATAAATGTTTCTTGTTGAGTGTTTTAGCGGCGTTGCATCCAATCGATCGGAAGCATCACGCTGAGCGAATAAATAACTATGAACAATATGTAAACGAACTTAATATGAGCGGTATTGAATACCCCATTAAGCTGAAAGATATACCCCGATTCGAGAGACAAAATAACATTGCTATTAATATATATGGACTCGAAGATGGGGTAATTTACCCGCTATATATATCGAAATCTCAACACCAACAATACATTCATCTCCTCGTGTACAAAGAACACTACTGTTTAGTTCGCAATCTCGATTCATTATTACATAATCAAAGAAGACGCCAACATAAAAAGTATTTCTGCGATAAATGTCTGATTCCCTGTTATAGTGCAGCGAAACGTGACGAACATTTTCAACGGTGTCGGCACGATAAACCGTCTCGTATCGAAACACCTCCGTCAAATTCAACTCTCCAGTTTGCAAACATTCATCGCATGCAGCGATCCCCTTACGTTATTTACGCTGATTTCGAGTGTTTCCTCGAAAAGGTTCACACCTGTGAACCATCAACGTCCACCTCTTACACTAATCCCTACCAACGTCATACTCCATGTGGTTATGGACTTATTGATTGTTTCGGTTGCTGTAATGATAAAGTCCAAATTGGCGAAACAATTATATATCGAGGAGACAATGTTGTTAACCATTTTCTTAATAATATAATTGAACTGTCTGAACAGTTTCAAAAGATTCCAACCAAACCTCTTAACCTAACTAATAATGAACAATGTAATATCGATAACACAACACAATGTTATATATGTAATAAACCCATGGATCCCGATGACAAAGCGCGCGACCATTGTCACTTTTGTGGACGATATCGTGGCGCAGCTCATCCCCAATGTAATATTAGATTCAGACTTAATCGCGATGAGACTGTTCTATTTCACAATCTCCGACGTTATCATGGATACCTCATAATGCAAGATCTTGGTGTAGTATGTAAGCAAAAGGGATTAGAGATTGAATGCATTGCAAAAGGTATGGAGGATTATATGACATTCTCCATCAAACGCAAAGCAAAGAAACAGTTCGATGATGAGGAGGATGATGATGAAACCTGCTGGGATGAAAACGTTGACGGCGTCGACTTCATATTGGGCAATGATGACACAGCTGAAGATGAAGTTGGATGGAAGATTCGATTTATAGACACCATCCAATTCCTACCTTCATCTCTTCAAACGTTGGTAGACAACTTGAAGAAAACCGGAGTCGATCATTTCCAAGCAATGAAGCACGTATTCGGAGATAAGTTGGATTTAATGCTGCGTAAGGGTGTTTACCCTTACGAATATATGGACTCCATCAATCGCTTCAACGAAACAATTCTTCCCGCGCAGAAAGACTTTTACTCAGGTCTCGCTGAAAGCTGTATCGGCGATCAAGATTGCACACAAGCACAAACGGTTTGGCGAAAAATGAATATTGAAAATCTCGGACAATACCACGATCTTTACCTCACAACTGATATTTTACTTCTCCGTGACGTTTTTGAAAATTTCCGATTATTGTGTCTCGACAAATTCCGTCTAGATCCTGCTCACTACATCACCCTCCCCAGCTTCGCATGGGACGCTTGTTTTATGAAGACAGGTGTCAAGCTTGATCTCATCTCCCATCCGGATATGTATGCATTCTTTGAGGAAGGTATTCGTGGTGGTGTATCGGTAATCTCGCACCGATATGCAAAAGCGAACAATCCCTACGTCGAAGGATATTCTAATGAAGAACCAACCAATTATATCATGTACCTCGACGCGAACAATTTATACGGCTGGTCGATGGTACAAAAACTCCCGTGTAATAATTTCAAATGGCTTTCCCAGCTAAAATTTGTTCCATGGATTGGAATTCAGTGAATGTAAATGGTGATACTGGATATATATTGGAAGTCGACCTGCATTACCCATATCATCTCCACAACCGTCACAACGATTACCCGCTAGCTCCCGAACGTTTAAAAATTTCCGATTCCATGCTGTCCCCATATTGCAATGCGATCAAAAAAGATCGTTCTGCACCAGTTGAAAAACTGGTTCCAAATTTAAACGATAAACAACGATATATAGTTCATATACGGAACCTACAACAATACCTC
This sequence comes from Trileptium ribeirensis, assembly GCA_030248225.1. NCBI lineage: Eukaryota > Metazoa > Nematoda > Enoplea > Enoplida > Thoracostomopsidae > Trileptium > Trileptium ribeirensis. The sequence continues at coordinate 43,337 of JASANE010027201.1, forward strand.
TCCCTCGGTTTAGAACTTCGAACGGTTCACCGTGTTATATCCTTCAAGCAATCTGAATGGATGGAACCCTACATCAGTTTTAATACCGAGATGCGTAAACATGCAAATAGCGACTTTGAGAAAGACTTGTATAAACTTCTTAATAACGCTGTATTCGGTAAAACGATGGAAAATGTGCGAGCTTATGTTGACATTAAACTTATAACCAACGAACGGAAATTTGAAAAGTTGGTGGCGAACCCCCGTTACTCCATGTCCTCAATATTCAACGAAGACTTGGTTGCGGTTAAAATGCATCGCAAAACTGTCAAACTGTGTAAACCCATTTATGTTGGGTTTACAGTTTTGGAACTATCTAAATCCCTCATGTACAATATTCACTATATATGAAGTCTATATATAATTCAAACTGTAAACTTCTATTTATGGATACGGATTCCTTGTGTTATTCGGTGGAGACTAAAGACATTTACGATCATATGCCAGCAAATTCATCTTTCTTTGATACCAGTGATTACCCCACAGACCATCCCCTCTACTGATTAACGAATAAGAAAGTCCTTGGTAAAATGAAAGATGAGACAGCTGGTAAACCAATCGAGGAATTTGTTGGACTTCGATCGAAAATGTAGAGTATTAAATGCGGTGGAGTTGAAAAGAAACGGGCAAAAGGTGTTAAAAAGACAGTTGTAAAGAACCAAATGCGGCATCAGGATTATTATAACATTTTGTTTAGCGGTAATAATATGAAAAGCAAAATGAATATGATTAGAAGTGATAAACATGTATTACATACACTGACGCTTAATAAGACGAGCTTATCTGCATACGACGATAAACGGTATATATTAGACGATGGAATCAGTTCCTATGCTTATGGACATTATAATGTGTATGATATTAGTGATAATGACATTGTAGACATGTTTAGTCATATTTCTGATGATGAACTTATTAATATTGATATTGATGTTTAATAAAGTCTTAAAAACAAATGTGTTTATAAATAAGGTTAAGAATGGATTCTAAACTTAAAGATATATACTATGATCCTACAAGTATTGCAGGTTTTTCAACTGCTCCTAAACTTTATAAAGAAGTTAAACAACGAGGCTATAACGTAAAACTTAGGGAAGTACAAGATTGGTTACGTGGTCAGGAAACATATACATTACATAAACCTAGAAGATTAAAGTTTAAACGTCGTCGTACCGTTGTTAAGGGTTTAAAAGATTTATTTCAGGCCGATTTACCTGATATGAGTAACTTGTCATCATATAATGATGGGATAAAATATTTACTTGTTGTTATTGATTGTTTTTCAAAGTATGCTTGGGTTGTACCTGTCAAGAACAAACTAGCATCCACCATTTTAACAGGATAAGCTCGTGAAATTCAAAATAGAATTGGGGCAGTTATACTTCCCGCGATAAGATACAAATTATATACATTGTCTGTAAATAAAGGTCTACAAAACGTAGATTGGACAATTTTTGATGGTGTGTTACCTCGAAGAATATATATTTGGGGAATAACACAGGAAGCGTACACAGGTGCAGCAAAATCAAACTTGTTTAAGTTGAATCTACCTGATATGAATAGCTTTACATTATTTATGAATGATGATAGATACCCTTATAATGTCTCCCTACCGTGTAAAGCTGGTAATAATATGAGACTGTTTTACAATACATAATACGCGTTAAATGGTAGAAATGAAAATTTGGGACAAACTGAAGTAGGGTTTAGACATGGTGCAGGATATCAAATATTTTGTATAGATTTAAGTAAAGATCACAGTAGTGATTGTAATTATATTTCAAACCCATCAGATGGACAGGTAAGACTATCAATAGATTTTGTAGAGGAGTTGAAACATGCAATTGTGATATTTGCAATGGGAGAGTTTACCTCTGAACTACATATTAACGAAAAAAGGGAAGTGTATTGGAATAAAATTTCTTAAAGGAATGAATCACATTGTATAACAACCATGGATAAACGCATAATTTTATTATGTTGTGCACTATTTATAGCTACTATTGTTGAATGTGTTTTATTATGCTTAAATAACAACCCGTAAAAGCAAGAATACAAAACTCTGTGCTACGATGATTGGACAAATGGGTCAAGCGAAAAGTGGAATCCTGCAAAAGGCTATGATATAATTTGGATAAATAAATCTTTATCCAACCTACGTTTCAACGTTCATCTCAAACCACCGCAAAACCTTAAATGGAGCTCGAAAATGGTATATCTCTTTGATGTCTTTGAACATATATTCCACAACCTATCAATACCAAACCATTACGGATTGATACTTGCGCGAGCTGTTGGTATCTATCGTGGATACACATTTAGTAATTGCTACATGGGAGCTAGATTTATGAAGCATCTAGCAACGTATGATTTGGATAAAGTACTTCGTCAGCGCTACGTTGGAATCAACATTCTTCAAGCTTACGATGGATAATTGTCTTCATGATGAGATTGAGTATTGGCAGTCAAACGTGAATTTTATCGTGAGTGTGAGGCTAGTGGTGACTTCATAGATGGACGTTCAAAGGAAGAAGAAACGCTGATGGCGCTAATACGAAAACGTACAGCGGTGCTCACAGCTGCGGACTTTGTGAAAAAAGAAATGAAGAAAGGACAATCATTTGAACATTCAATGTATAAACTGTCGTTGATATATCCCTGCATTGTTGTTGAATATAACTGTGATATTGTACAATGTATAAATTGTAATTGATTGTATAATTTATCATTGTTTGTATTAAATAAAATGAAAAACGTAACGTTAGGCTATAACCGTCTGATGAGGCCCTTGGTCCGGCCGAAACGTTTTTTCAAACATCGTAATTTTAATATTTCAACCGATCTGACTATATATGAGGAAAATCGATTCCAGTGAGTGTAGCTGGAACATTCTGAGCAAGTATTGGAGACTACCTGCTTAACATGTTTCAGCTTTGGCTAGAGATAAACATTTTATTAAGCATTATAAATTTTTCACGAATACAAGTATATATACAATTTATGGTTGTAACGAATATCTAGCATTTTACATGCATCAATAATATCCTCTTTACAGTATCTGAATCGGTTCATACATCCGTTGTCCTCCATGTGTGCTCGCTGTCCGGGATCTTTATAATAACAACCGTCGCACTCGTCCTTGTGTCGCATTCCCAGCTTTTCCAGGATTCGTTCAGCGTGGTCGTCTATCAGCGCAGATTGTTGGAACTGGATGCGTTCATAAATACGATCCCAAACCAGCTTCTGCGCCTGCATCACATCGATGCAGATGATCGAACAGAGGACACTCCAGAATTCATTCTCGATGATCAGATGCGGATCTTCGCAGCGATCGAAATCGATCCGCTCGTAGACCATATCCGTCAGCCATTGCGCGTCCGCTCGTTGATCGAGGTCGTTGTCGAGTTGATCTTCGACGGTATCGCTGGTTGTTGGACCGTTGCCACCGTCGCTGACGTTGAAAAGCGAATCGTCGCCACCCCACACCGCATCGTTGAACAGTGAGTCGTCGTCGTTGAACACTGAGTTGAACATGTCGTTGTCGATCAGTACATTGAGCGAATCAAAATTGCCGGCAGACTGAGTGAAAGGAATAACGAAGTGAGTGTAAAAAACAAACTTGATGTGTAAAGTGAAACCAAAACCAATGAAGTCTTCGTTAAATAACCGTCTACACCATCTGTCAAAACAGCATCATATGTCAACCCCACATGCCCCACACTAGTGAAATGCAGCTCCCACACAAGTCATATATCAACCCCACATAAGTGAAATTCACCCCACAGGATATGCAGTAATGATGACATTGCGACGCTTATCCATCACAACCCGGATTCGATCAGTATCTCCAGATTCGCGAGTTTCCTATAATGTTTTCAAACCGCCTCTCCACCACCACCCGGTTATTATTACTAATCACGGTTTTATAAGGTTTGTTAATAGTTTTATTAATTAATTTAATAATTTTATATTGTGAAACATAAAAATATGATCCATCCCCTGATGAAGCATGTTTTCCAAATACGTGTGGGGTTATGAACATCTGTAAGAATATGTCGCAACCGAAATATATATACCCCACATGTGGTTATTTGTGTGGGGTCTACATTATTCAGCGACTCGCAATATATATAGTCCCATGAAAACTGGAACTACTAGTGCGTTACCATAGCAACTGAACCAAGTATATATACATCTGTCACCCCACTCACCACCACATACGTGGGGGGGCAAAACCGCCATTTTCTATCTACTGCTCTCCATACTGATCACTTTAGAATTAAACTACTACTTCATTCTTCGCACGTTACGCCAGTCGGTGTGGATAGCGACCTGTGTATTATTTGTCGCTGAGGCTAACCCTCAGCCCGAGTAAAATTTTGACCGAAACAGTCCTAGAGATAACAGTAACTAGACCTAGTGAAAGTTGTACCAGAACAAATCGCAGGTATTCCTAACATACTTTATGTTACATGTTCGGAGAATACCTATGAACTGCTCGATTCTTTCCTGATCTCCATTAGGCGAAATTCATACTTAACCAAAACTTACCTACCTAAAAAAGTTGTTTTCATAAGTCGACTGATCAGGCTTACCACCACAGCGTAAAGTGCGTTGCCTTAGTAAAGTTAAGATTTAACTCGCGAACGGCCTGTCATTACTGCGTAAGAAGTATTGATATAATGAAGGCATCTCGTTTTCTCAGTGTGGTGGCCTCGCAGTTTTTGGATGACTGGGAGGATGTTCCAGCTATCTATATTCCATGTCCGCTACATGGGAGGTATCATGCCCATCTGATATTTGAGCTAGTAACGGCGACCATCATGTAATGAAACTAGTAACTTGTGTCAAGTTATGATTCCACTGGATACTTATTTACAAGTGAGACGAGTTTATACCCGTTTGTAAGCGACATTCCAATCATTCCGACAATGAAACTTTATGTGTGGCCTCAGGGTATCCATAGGCTAATAGACCAGGTCCTCGTATAGACCCATTAAAGCTCACGCGATATTGGTTATCATTGGAATCACTCGTGCCTGCTGCATATCGATGGAGCCATGGTCAACAAAACCAGTATCTAGTACGAGATTCGACCTGGACGTTAGACATGTGCCAAGCTGGGGCATCCTAGGTGTGTTGTATCTTACCAAGTCCCTTCTCTGTGTTTACCACATTGTACGTAAACCATCCCTAGGTTGTGCTGCACTACCTACAGCTGTTTACTGCTAACTTTCAATGTTCCTATGATATCACTGCAGAATAGATCCTAATGCGGACCTCATGCACTATCACTTGTCCTGTTCCCAATACCTAATTCTTCCCTACCATTGGATTCGATTTCGCTATGATTAATCAGCTAACCAGTAGAATACATACAATCCCATGCTAGTCCGCACGGCCTCCCCGGTTGCTATCACGTTGGGTACTGTAACAGTTGCCAACGCACACTAGTTCGAGCAACCGACTTAAGCAGATCGTCCAATAAGCGAACTGTTTATGCTCTCTCATTAAAGCCAGTAAATGCCCTCTCATTTCCTAAGATATAAAAAAGGGCTACAAAAGCACAGGCCGGCTGAGCCAAAAACATACATGAACACATTGGGTGAGTACAGCTGATTTCGCAAGAGTCCGCAACATTAAACCGCGGTCCTACCTTAAATCCGCGAACGAGATTTGTTAAAAAGGCGTATCGGCTAATTGTCCTCACATTGTTCAATCCAACCCCTTTCTGACCAGCCGATATTGTAGATCCCCTTACACTATTTCGGTTATTAATTTTCATTCCACAAATTGATTAAAATTAAGTTTCACTTTATATTAGTAGTGCAGTTGCACGACGGCTTCCGCTGGCTACATTCCAAAAATAACACGGCGCGATGCTTCAGCAATAATATATACGTTGAGAAAACAAAAAAAATATGCACAATATCCACTCGAAAACAAAACACATAATGTTTTGCAAATATTTAATATCACTATAATTATTAACAGTATGGTATATAGAACTATCATATCACGATTTGTATACAGATATTTACGTTAACGCATTACGTTCGAAAACGGAAATTTAATGTCAAAATCAATCAGTGGAGGAAAAAATAACGGCGACCACTGAAAAAGTCTAGTACCTCATGTTATATAACAAATACATTGATATTTTACACTTTAATAATTATACGTATATATGCATTGAAAACCATGAAGCAAATTATAAACAACTATATCCAAATGCTTACCACTCGACATTAGAAAAATGAAATCGCAAACACATTAAGATAAAATTGGGCCACCAATTTTCGAAATGTCTATATAGCAACGATATACTGCGATATCAAATAGCCGACTACTTTTCTGTAAATAAGCGAAAGCTAACACCAAGTTCGACAAAACTACGAATTAAAGTCAATAGCTACCAGGATAACAGATAATTATATGCAAAATATTGCGTGAGTCCCACTCTCTAATGTGTGAGTCCACTTTGGGTGCATACACCGAGGTCGTTCTTTTGTCAAAATCACGAACTACATCGTTCGCGTTCACATTTCTGCCACCGGTGTTCGCATTTTAGTGCCACCGCGAACAAGTGCTCCGCTAAGAACGAACGGAATCTGCGTGCGCGCATATTTCCCCATTTAACCAATCAAAAAGATGAAATACAAAATATGCACAATATGGTCCATTGCCCACAGTCTAAAGAAGCTATCTTGTCATTAGCGCTGAGCTAATTTAGGAATTGAGCCAATAGCATTGTCAAGAAAGAAGCATCGTGAAGTAGAATTAACTGCCTGCGTTTTTCGATCTGCTATCGACATATAAATATCATAGTCCCGCTATAATAGAATGTTTACGTAGCACACTTCAGCAAAAATATATATATCAAAATACACAGGTAAAGATCAGTCGACGTCCATTATACAAGCAACATATGATACAACAAATGATTCGCTTTTCCCTCCAGTAGTCACATTGCGTCATTGCCTGCTCCAACAGGTTACATGACAATGCCAATAAACGAAAACAAATTGAGCGCATCAACAGGTTACAATTTAGCGGTCTAAATCAAGCACAAAGAAACACAGATCAAATATCATCTATCAGCGGGTGTCAGACGATCTACTTACATTGACAAATATTACACGGTAAGACCTGAGAAAAAACGAACTACGTATATTTTATAACCCGCAATAAGTTTCCCATGCTCGAAAACATCCAAGTGTAAGCTATGAGATTCCGAGGGAGTCACAATAAAATTAGAAATTGTGGGTCGTCGAACCACGAGGTCTCCATACCCGCGTACCCATGAAACGGTGGGTCGCATAGCGAAATTTAAAATATGTATAATTTTCTTAATATACAAGCACCGGCAATGAGTTTCCCATGCTCTCCCAAAAATCCCAAGTGAAATTTTTCAGCCGCCCAGGACGTCTGAACAAACTTTGGGTTTTGGAGCAGAGGAACAACGAAGGTCTCATTCCTTAAACCCCATAACACTAGAACCGGAGCCTTAATCGAAAAACAAAAACGAGGCAGCGGCATTTATCACTTTACTACGAAATAAAACTAACCTGTAAAAAAATCGAATGTTAGGGTAAAAATAACCCTGCTTCCGCGAAGGGTACTAAAACGGGGTAAAGACCGGTTCTTATCCCCCTACCCGAATTTGGTCAATTTTGAAGATACAGAGCTGATTTTGGTACCAATCTATTCAGTTCGACGAGGCGGTTCAGAAAACACTCGTTTTACCCATATCTCTGAAAAAAGTTGTGTGTGTAGTATATTGAAATCTGCGCCACCGTTAGAAAGTTATGAGGGCGGAACATTATAACGTTAGAAAAAGGAACAGCTTAGAGCAGGGGTTCAGGGAACGGCAGCCCCAGACTTATACTTAGTGTATGTCTCATATAAAGAGCCTTAGCTAAGGCCAAGACTAAAGCTTAGTATATCGAAAACGGCATGGCCTGCATTTTATTTTCGCACCTCATGGTAACTTGGCCCTCATAACTTTCTAACAGTGGCCTTGGTTTCAATATATATACTACACACCAGTAGATTTCTCTCGTCAAGCCGAGTCGAATGGTGACAAACATGTTAGAAAGTTATGAGGGCGGTACATTATAACGTTAGAAAAAAGAACAGCTTAGAGCAGTAGTTTAGGGGACGGCAGCCCACCGACTTAGGCTTAGTGTATGCTCATATAAGGACCTTAGCTTAGAGACCCAAGACTAAGGCTATCGAAAACGGCATGGCTTGCATTTTATTTTCGCCCCTCATGGTAAGTTGGGCCCTCATAACTTTCTACCAGTGGCCTAGATTTCAATATACTACACACCAGTGGATTTTTCTCATCAAACCGAGTCGAATGGTGCCAAACATGACCATATTCCGAAGAACGAAAAAATTTTTGGATTCCCAAGGGGTGAGGGACCATTGGGACCTCAAAAAATCCCAAAAAAAATTTTTCATGGATATGGGTAAAATTAGTATATATATATTTTCTAAATCAACGAAACTCGAGCTGAATCGATTGGTAACAAAATCAGCTCTGTATCTTCAAAACTGACGAAATTCGGGCTTGGGGGATAATGGAAAAGAACCAAAAAACCCTCATTCTGACCGAAGGATCCGAAAACAGACATCAAATCAAAAACACTCGGGATGTACACGGTAAATCGACTGTGCCGGTTCGAATGAGCCCAAGATCATGAATATCGGTGTTAAGTCGTTACCGCGTTACAGCCGATCACACACACAGACGGAATTTAAAAGCTTTTACCCCTGCAACGCACAATTTTTTAGCTTGGCGATTTTCATAAGGACTGTATGACTGAACATTTTTACAGCTATGCATATTTGAATCCGTTATTATTCGGGACGTACGAGTTGCATACATTTTATAGCATAAGCAATTAAACAGGCATTGACGAGCTGGAATTGCTTTAGATGGAAACTGCGAAAATCGACTGTTACACACAACTGTGAAACTTATGTGTAACATTACCAAAGTATTATATATACTTTTTCAAAATAAATTATACATACAATAGAGCTGTAATATTATAAGGAACAAGATGTAAAATATATACATACAAAGAAATAAAAAGCTCATATAGCTCAACAAAACAAATAATTTACGCCTAATGCTTATATCTATAATTCCTTCCTAAGAGACCACAACAAACATATTAACACAATAATATTATAATAATAGTTATATACGTAACAATATTCAGCTTCCTGGATAGTGACAAAAATGACGCTCATTCGACTGCTAACATTCACAAATCGTTTTTACAATGCATGAACTAAAACGGCTTGACGAAACAACAATTTATTACGACTCGTAGTGGAACGACGTTTTCGCGCACCTTAAAAGCTTCACGGATACAACGCTTTTGCCTCACCATTAAGAATGGTTTACATACAAAATAAGCAGCACTAGCGCCTATATACTCTTAAACTAAAACTGTCGCGCTTATTATTATATTAAGATAAGTCGGAAGATGATCAAGATACTCTACTCTTGGTTTTACTGTTCGCCCGTGCTAAAATAGTAAAGCACCGAGAACTGATAACTATTTAAGGATGCCGAGGAATGCAATTGAGATTGTCCTTTTTCGCCATACCACAGAGATCGCAAATCTAATATTACATTATATCTGGCCAAAGCTGGTGGTTTGCAACAACAAAGAGAGTAAACAAAGTTTTCAACGGTATATAACAATGTACACTCCCTTATTTCAAACTGACTTAGGTGTTGATAAACGTATGCCGCAAGGGCGTAGCCAGGGGGGGGGTGGGGGTTGCGGGGGTCGCGACCCCCCCCCCTTTTGGCTCAACCCCAAACAAAATTTTTTTGAGCGATTCCTGTTGAAAATCATGTCGGAAATTGTCCTAAAACTATCCTCTCTCGCACTAGAAAACAATTACTTTCAACCGTATTTTTGACCAAACTTCACATTTTTGTTTTAAAATTCGCTATTTTGGCAACAGTTACATTTTTTACTTGTTTATGGCGCACTTAATATGCCAATTCTGGACCCCGCTTTCACATTTCTGAGCGCGACCCCCAGGGACCTCCCCCTTTTAGGTACCCACTGTGGGCCGCGACCCCCCCTCCTTTCAAAATTCCTGGCTACGCCCTTGGTGTGCCGTGATAATTCAGCTCGTAAAAACCTGATATTATAGCCAAAAAATATGATGAACGCGATAGATTAAATATGCCGACAGCCACATAAAGGAACGTAATAACCTTCGAGGGGTTTCTTCGTGACATTAGTAACTATATACCACGCCTTTGTCTCCGGCTAGGAGACATATATAGTTAATCATTCATGCATCCATCGTGTAACATCTCTGTAAAACGAAATATGTGGTTATATGAAAATACTACATTCTATTGTACTTGCCGCCACCAGTACCACAGTGTACGAAAAACATTACGCTGACCACCTTCAGCGTGCAACGGTATCATAAACACAGTTTCATTTAAACATGAGCCAGCTGGAAACTGGACCGACCTAAAAACATTAGTTTTTTCAACGAAGGCCACCTATCCAGTCAGCTATTCAACCACTGTTACGCTTAACGAAGACTTAATATTAAATAGATTGACATATTTTCAAGCGAAAAAAATTGTTTTCGAGAACTAGCCATCGGAGTTATATGTACTCTGTATATATCAGATAGGTCTTTTAATGCCCACCACTCGGGAAGAATTTTGCGAGTTCCTTACAACAAAATTCGCCTACATAAACCCACCACTCCTCCGAATGGGGACATTTCTTAGTGTCCACGTCAGGGCCATAATTGACACTTGAAGAAATTAATTCACAGCTATGAAATTCATTTGATAACTCATGAACAAATTTCTACAATAAAAACAAGCTTGCTTGCTTTCTTAACTGGTATCAATTCTCTAGAAAGGGTATGGATTAAATAAAAGCTCATCGTCTTTATTCCCGGCGATGCTTGTACATCAAAATCATTTCAACATGATATATATTACCAATTTTCTCACAACAAAATAATCATGTATATTTAATTTAACACAATCTAGCAGCAATTTACCTATATATAGTTTACAAAATGAATTACTTTAAAATACAGTATTCGCCAGAAATGTCTGTCGACTTTCGAACATACGTCGAACAGAAATAGAACAAAATCTAATCTAATCGAGAACAAATTTTTCAAATGCGCGTTAAAAATGTAAAGAGAACTCGAACAAAATTTGAATAATTATTCAATTTTCAGAACGAAAATCAAGCGAACATCGAACGAGCAGAACTCAATTCTAGCGAGCGCCGAAAATAATCATTGTTTTTACTCGACCGCTATTTGCTACAAGCGTGCTTACCTTATCTAATCAACCTACTGGCACATGCGGGTGCTGCATGATTGCCGATAAAATTAATATACCCCCAAATCAAAACAGTATATAATAGTTTGCATCAAGGTGACCGTGCACGCCGTATGGTTCATAGAATGGCGGAGTCGACTAATCAGGCCGGCCATTGGTGGAACAAAATGGATGTCGTGTTACGTCTTTTACCCGATCCTACAAGCACCTACGTATTGTTGGACCTGGTATGTAATTGTAGCAGCAACGCTAGGAGGTGCAAATTTAACTGTTAAGGTGCAATTGTTATAGGTCGGATCCTCGACAGTAGGAGTCACACGATTAAGAAAAAACCCAGCTCCAAAGCAGATACAGCATCAGCATGCATAATAGTATACCGTCAAAGTTTTGTCAACAGTAAAACAAAGCACGAAGGTGCTATAGTCATATCAACAACAAAAAAGTCTGCAGTCAATAGGCCAATATTTCCGACGATGCAGCAATTATCAACGATTTATACATTTTTAGTGATAGTCGTAGGCGACATCTATTCAGCAGTCGTGTTCATAGCAGCAATACGAAAGGTATTAATAACAGAGCATCACGATAGTGCAACGAGTAAATAAAAAAAATTAACAACGGGAGTTGGGCCATTCGGAAAACTAAACGGTTGAATGAAGGAAACAAACATGGCGCGTGGGGGCCTGTTCATGTTTGTTGATAGAAGTAACTAGCATTTGGCAGAGGGCAGCAGCTATACGTCGATCGTCTAAGATAAGTGCAATAATAATAACTACCTTCAGCTATATATATAATAATATATAAATATTACTTACATGGAGTTAGGCAGTTACCATATCGACAGTGAGTTATTACATCGATACAGAAGAAATAATAGTTGTTGAAGTAATGCAATAAATACCCAAGATCCGCCGATTATGAAATATACATTGCTGGAGCGAGTTTAGCAACAATGAACCTAGTAATTTATTATTAGAATATTATATAATAATTTAACATCGCTATTGATCAAAGTTTAACTGCTGGCACAATCACATTTGTCATAAATAAGACGTTTATGTTAGGCGACAAGACAAAATCATTGCGGTCACGATTATTATGTCAAATGATTTCGGAAGCTGCTTGTTGTATAAAAATGGATACATCGTTCCCTGCGGGCATCGATAATAAGACGTCTGATCTAGCGGGAATAAAATTAGCCGCAGCATCCAAAACAACCGACTAAACGTTTTCCCATAAAAGTGAGCGATAGTAGCCGAAGTCTGGTGTCTGATATCATGTTGTAAGCCGAAAATCAAACTACTAATTAACAGCAACAACAGCACACCGATATTCCACACCATTCGCCGTTCATAAATGAGTATGACCTTAGCCAAACACAAATAATAACAATAATCGCGAGCAGCGAAAAAATTAGGAATCACAAATAATACATTCACTTAACAATGTGAACGAACGACGTTAACGGCTGTACGGCTGAAAGTGCACTTAGCTTAGTCGATTCAATAATTTATAGTACATGAACATGTTTAGAGCGCTAGGTTAGTGTTGGTTTACTTATCAAATTACCCGTTCCGCTAAGGTCACCGCTTGACAATGATGATTGTTAATTAGACATGGCGTTGGAATTTTCCAATAGTTATTCGCATTTCGCAGTTCACTCATGAGACGTGAGACGAGTGCTGCATAATAGCGCCTCCTACCGCGACATGATCGATGAAAATTATTTGTAACAGTAACTATCATTATCCCTGAGCGTTAGATAGCAGCTGATGACACAAACCAACTGGGTCATGCAGACAATTACGTGGGTGCCATATTTCGACGAATAATAGCTTAGAAAACATTTCCATCAGCTCCACCGTGTGTAAAGTATCAACAACAATGATAGCAATAGCGATCATCAAATTATTGTCCACAAAATATTAATCACGACAAGTGATTTTTCAGCACTTTCAATAATGCACTTTTAGTAATAATAAAGACAACATTGTTCAATTTGTATCAACTACGATTGTTGTGACGGTGGTCCACCGCTACCAGCGTTGTGCCCTTGCGGCGTCCCGGTTGGCGCGGTGGAAGTAGCGCTACCTGCTGAGGCGCAGTGAAGTGGAGATGAATTCGGCAGACCTCGAACTGATGCAGGTGACGGTGCTGGTGATGGCGCTGTTAGCATGTGTTGCTGCTGCGGTGTTAACGGCGTCTGTTGCTGTTGTCCTAGAGGCGTATTTGGTGCAGCGCCAGTGCTACTGCCCGCAGAAACCACTGCGCTGCTATTGCTAGGTGGATTGTTTACACACGGCGGCGACCGAACCTGTGATAAAATCGATGACTGTTGCTGTTGCAAGGACACCACTGTGTGTTGCTGAGCCCCAGGAAATTGTTGCTGATGCGCTTGTCCTGAAGTTACCGACACAGCGGCGCCACTACCACCGCTAGTCAGCGGTGACATTCCTGGTGTCGATGATGCTAATACGAGACTTCCCTGGCTTTGTTGCTGCTGAGGTGACGCTGACATCATTATCACCTGTTGTTGCGATGATGGTACTGCTTGACCGACACAGCCTGTGCCGCCGATATAGTTTCCACCAGCAACACCGCCGCCACCAGAGCTGACAGCTCCAGGAATAGCATTGGAACCAGCTGTTGTTATCATCGTGGACCTTTGCACATGTTGTTGGCTTGAAGCAACAAAGCTTCCTCCTGCCTGAGGCCCTGCAATGTTAGGCGGCCCTCCGGTAAGCTGTTGACCGACATATGGAGCCGAGCCATGTTGTTGTGGCCCGGTCGGCAGTCTTTGTTGCTGTTGTTGCATCGATTGCATAAGACGGTGTTGCTGTTGTTGAGCGATTCCCATCGGACCGGTAACGCGCGGCATATTGCCCGCTGGAAGTCGCATGCCGCGCATACCTGGTTGCTGCTGTTGTTGCCACGTTGCTTGTTGCTGCTGCTGTGACTGTGGACTACCAACGCCAGCTATCATTTGTTGCTGTTGCTGTTGATGCATACGGTTTGTTTCGCGCATAAGCATAATTTCGTTAAACAGCACCGGATCGTTCCTAACTAGCTGTTTGATTAACAACTGTGCCTCTTCACGCGGACTGTTCTTCAGACGCTCCATAACTTGACGAACTCGTGCTTGCATCGTCGCATTATCGGACGGTGTCCCAACTCCCACTCCTCCGGAGCCGTACGGTTGAGCACCATGCGTCAGCGGCAGTTGCTGTTGTGACGAGGCCATCATTGGATTTATCATACGAGGGTTTCGTTGCTGTTGCTGGACCGAATCGATTGATACAGTTCCTGCAGCTCCTGACGACATCCACTGTTGCTGGTTTTGGTTGCCACCTCCGATTATCTGCTGAACCAAAGGCGGATTGCTTGGATCTATGGTAAAAATAGAAAATAACTGTCAAAACCAGCGATGCATATTTTTCTCAATGCATGCAAATCGCTAAACGGAGACAATGTGGCTACCCCAAATAACAAGGACACAGACTCCCACCTTCAGTGAAAATATACGCTTACCAACTACCCACAACTCCCGCTCAACTTTATGCACACAGGCCAGAAAAGCATATAAAAATTGATACAATGTCGATGCTTGCAGATATTTTTGCCCAAACCGCCCAAATATAAAGCTGGGATAATGATAAAAGAAAAAGTGAATCGCTGTTCCACCACGTCATAAAACTTGGATACAATATTTCATAAATCCGGGTCAACAGCAATGCTCTCGTCACGCCAAAGCAAAAATTGTGAAAAGACGGAAATACTAGGAGCTATTTCGTTTACTAAGTCAAGTCCACAATATTTTTAAAACGTTCTCAACAAATCTCATACAATACAAATTCTTTACACAACTATTAAATATAATTTCATATCCGTATAGCCAGCAACATTATAGCTGCGACCAAATATTAGTTCTTAAAAGATTGCGGGCAAAAAATAAGATCAGAACTGTATATTATATTCATGTTAAACTCGCTAACCCTTTTCAGGACAAGGCGCTCAAAATTCACCACCTTGGCGATAATACAAGCTGCTAGTGCATAGTTTTGTATTTGAGGTATTGGTGAATACGGCATTTACAATTATTGAAGAAAAAACGCCATAGATGTACATGTCAAAATTCAATATACGCAACTATATACCATCTTGTATATTCAGCAGCTACCGAGAACATAAACTAAGATGATGTTTTACAATAAATTAAGTTAAACGAACGTGAAGCATAATTGTTCAGGGGGTTGCAATCCTCACGGTCGAACACCCTATATATGCCACATTATTATCCAACAAGGACGGAAAGTTGGAAAGTTTTAGCAATGATCAAGAAACAAGTATTATATATTATATATACATATATTTCCTTATTACTAAGATGTTTTCCGAATGGACCTTAAAAATTTTAGCATTCGCAAAAATTTATCGCTGCCGTACTAGTTCCTCGCAGGTATTAGATATGCACTCCTAACCCGGCGGACGTTGGACAGCTATAGCAGTAAATAACCACAAAAACTACTTGTTCATGTTCCACAAGCATGGCATTCAGTCAAAATTTTCATAATTCTAGATTTTTGTACTAATTTCCTGGGCTCTCCATTCGTTGAAAGTTTTGCGATGGGCATGAACCGCCCCCCCTGGTTCCGAACCGGGCGGCGCTCGTTTTTGCAATAAGAAAAATGGTTAAAATCGTGTCAGACAAAATATGATGGACAGAAAAACTATTTTATAACAAATTTTGCGAAATTTTTGGTATCATTACGAAATTTTAGTACTAATTTTGGTCAAGTTTTATGTACTTTGGACCGATTGAAAAGAAATTTTCCAAGAGGCAATGAACCGGGGGAAGACCAAAATTTTGCCACGAGCACCTGTTTTAAACCAGGGGAAACCCAAAAATGACAGGCCTCCACCCCCAATTTGTAGAAAGCCAGACTTCCTCACACTACCGAAAACGATTCCTCGAAAAAAGACTTCTAATGCAATGTTAGTTATTACGTAGATGATTGGATTCTGTAAGTAGCTCAGAGTAACTTAAAACTTCGCAGAACCACCACACATAACCCAAATGCCAAAGATTTGACGTTGGTTTCGGAAGACTGTCTACAAGAACGTCTTGTAGAAGCTAAAGCATAAAGCTACGCAAAACTATATTTTGTTATAAATAACAACATAGAAAGTTGACCTACGCGATGATGAATTAAGCGGTTCAAATAAATGTTTTCTTGCACAGCGAAAACGCTAGTCAAGAAAACTTCACTCGCTCCGTTTCACTATGACTCTAACATAACCACATACAATATACGACTACGGTACGTGTAACATGAACAATACGTTATAGATTATGATAACCCTTTTTAAACGTAATTTTGGATATTTTGTATGCCGAGACCTAAAGCACAGATTAATCAAAAACATTTGACTAACTCAAGCTTGGCGATGTCCACATAAATGCAGATGCAATGACAATTATTAGTCAAGTTAAAATTGTCAAATATTATATGTCTTTTACCGCATACCTTGACCATCAGATGTAATCTGCTGCTGCATCCTCATTTGACCACTTCCAGATACGACAGCGATCGGACCATTATTAATGGTTGACGCACCTGGTGGGCCACCACGACTACCTGGAATGCCAGGATAACCCACTGGATGTTGTTGCATGGCCGCGGAGTGTGCAGAGGCCATCTGCGGTGTGGTACGCTGACCCGGCTGCTGTCCTTGAACAGATTTGCTCGCTAAAACTTCGATCTCACGAGCAGCTTCCAGTGCAGCCAAATTACTATTGCTTCCACTCGGTGCACCTCCATTGGCTGTCCCAGTGGGCACGCCACCGCTGTTTGGTGGACCCATTTGACCCGCGGGCAACTGCTGACTTTGGCCAACAACCTGTATAATTAAAATATTACTAAAATGTTGGCGTACCAAGAAGTGCGGAGCTTGCGGCGGATGATTATATTAACACTGTAACCATTCCAATTGAAACACTTATTCAAAAAACATCGCCGACTTCAGCAATAGCGATAATAATTATTGGCACTAAATAACAATTTCATGCAATTGATTTACTATCTTAGAATGATACAATGTAAGTGGAGGCGGTTCAGTGGGATTAAACTAATCATTCCAAAAACGGTATATCAACCGTACTTAATTTTTTAAGTAACATCGACTTTCTAAACAACCTCCTACACCTTCCACCTTTTTGGTGTAAAACATCGATTATCTTTTGTTGAAAATCAGCGATATTTAAAAACAGTGATTCACACAGTGATAATAGCGCTCATTTGAATATCGTCGCCCCAGCTTCTTAATGATTCTGACAAAATGTGATGTTCAACAAACTTGTAAATCTCATCGAAACACCAAAGGTCTACGAGATTTTTCAGAAGATGCGCATTTTTCATATAAAACCCGTACTTGTATACAACAGGAAACTAATGATGCAACCTGAACAATTTTTCTATTTTCAGCTAATGAACAAAAAAATTTTTCTCCAACAGTCGACCATATTTCAAGAGGCAAATTTGATTTACTTCATGTTTAGACAAATGTTAACACATGTTAAAAAAATTTCCGCACCAACTCCGAATACCAAATTTAATTTAATACGCCGGACCGGTCCAGACCGACAAATTTTAAAGTCGGTCCGCGGACATCACTACTGGAAAGTATTGTTCTATAACTCACCAAATTTTCTAGCGGAATGTACATATTTTGTTCAGAGGTAGCTATGAATGACAGTTCATCGGTGAGGAGACAGCGCAAGAGTCAATAAAATATTCCACATTACTGATGCACAAACACTACGTTTGTTTGCTACGCAGTAAGTCAAAATGATTTAACAAGGGCATATATGCCACGTAAAAAGCCTACTCCGAATCTTAGCAAAAAAATCATTACGCGATGTCGCAGCATATGTTGTACCTGGCCTCTCCATTTAAAACCTTGCCAAGGGTATCAGCCGCTTCTCTATTTTGAAAGGAGCGGCTCAGGACATGCCAAGGCGCACGAAACGTGGGCATTCCCGCTTCAATGGGGTGCTCTGGAATCTGGACCTTCAGATATTTTAAGAAAAATACTAAAATGTTAATAAATAATAAACACTTGGCAAACACTGCGCAATCGACCATCATATTTTTTAATACCCCCTAGCTAATTGCAAACCCTTATTGCGTAACAAATGTGGAAATTTCACAAGCTTTTTGCTAACAGAAAATTGACGAAATCATAAGCATGTACCGGAAATTACATTACATTCTATATAACTATAATAAAATTTATTACCAACCGTAAATATTTCAACACATTTTCGTGAGACCAAAACGTCAACATTTAAGACATCTTAATACCCTGTGTAATAAGTTTTCTTTGAGAGCACTGATGTAAACCCCATACCCACTAAGATAAAGACGTTACGCAACAGCCGGCCTGTAAATGGTGGGGCCGGCAAAAGGCTCAACGGCTGGGCGAATGTAACAGAAGTATACGATACTTACGATTCGACTTTTTAATCTGAAGGAAATCGGTTAGCTTTTCATTTGCACTTGTCTCTGTCCGAGAACAAAATTAACGCAATACTGGCTTCACAAATTAATCCATCGTGTGGTTTAGTTCGCACTGTTTGCGAAAGAAGCCAGCTTAATCCAAATCCGGTAGTTTCGCTTGCCAAAAAACAGGTAATTTTCGGTGAATTTTCCAGAACAAAAATTGACCAGATTTCTATCGCATAGCTGTTTGTGCACGAACTATTAACGGTCCTCAAATAAACGTTCGGTTTATAATCGAAATAGCAAAATAGTTGCTGTCACGTAATGAAGTTGTTTCTTCCCTAAGGTGTAATAGATAGAAACATAGAGTTCCGAAAGCCCTTTTGTTTGCTATACAAATGCAGTATATATATAATGTTTGAGTTCTGACGTGAAGACAAAACTTTGGAGCATACGCTGCAATGAATTTACCATACAAAACCAAAAAGCAAAACATAGTTTAAATTCAGAAATCCTGCAATTAACACAAGAGAATGTGCCGATATTTGAGTTTTCAACAAGCTAATTTTAATTTACTTAAACGGAGCTGAAATCAGCGCCATGGCACTATTAACCAGCGTGCGAATCGAGAGAAATTCCACCTGAATAAATAGCTTTCCAACGCAGAGGGTAGGTGAGGTCGCAAAACGCACCACAGTTCAGGTTCCCTGTTATTTTTCACTTCACCCAGTTCGCCTCGTCGCGCCATGAGCTTCGTTAGCGAATTTTGTCCGCGAGTGTGGAGCCAATCTGAATGCCAAAATTTCGCCCTAAAGGGCGGAAAAAGGTCTCCGAGGTTTCCTTATATTTTTGATACCAGGATTCCCTTATATAAATAGGTGCCTCCTACTTAGTCGACTGTGACTCAAACGTCAACCCCAATTTTTGGAGACAACGATAAATGTACCGCTGCCAACGGAAACCCGTATAACTATTAAGATGTTTCATCGACTTAGGCCGTTTTTCATGAGCTAAATAACTTGTTTTGCAGCGGTACCAGTTTCAATTATCATTTAGCTTTTCAGGGACCCGAACCACCCTCTGCGTTCCCCATTTTGTGGTACCTACCTCACCAGGCCACGGTGATTATAATAAAAAAATTTTATTGATGAATTAAAAAGACTGATATGAATTTGCACAAAATCAAAATATGCAATCGTAATAAAATAGAAAATCCAGAAATGTATGAAGGGGTGATTTGGTATATATTTTCAACTTATGCTAAAAAACATGGAACCACTTTTAA
Source organism: Trileptium ribeirensis (assembly GCA_030248225.1). NCBI lineage: Eukaryota > Metazoa > Nematoda > Enoplea > Enoplida > Thoracostomopsidae > Trileptium > Trileptium ribeirensis. The sequence goes on from JASANE010027201.1 coordinate 63,522, forward strand.
AACAAGTAAAAAAAGTAGATCTAGTGTATGTCAAGCGTAACATATGCTAAGTAACAACGTATGCTTTTAGGCATTTCATACACATTGGGTGCGAATGGACCTAATAATGCACATCGCAAAGCATTGGACTATTATCTAAATTTACAGTGTATTCATGTTTGCGCGCACGTTGTCTGGGTTCTCACTTTGCGAGGTTGGTTAAGGAAGCGAGCAACATCTCCGGAATGGTCTAGCCAGCTATGTTTATTTCACTGACGCGGCATCCGTTTTATTGGGATACAAAATACACGTTAATTCATACATGTAAATGTCAATAGAAATTAAGGCCGTCACTTAGTTACACTGTTGGAGTACTTTCCACTGGCCATAAGTAATAGAACAAACACCAATTTACAACTGTGTTTGGTAAGGTCCACTAACAAACCGAAACTTCCATGATGCTGTCAGCGGATGATACATTGCTACTATATTAAAGGAAACTTGTTCCCCGATCCCAGTTGTTTCCCTTACCGTGCGAGCGCCCGCTTATATACGCTAGTCGTGAACGCAAATTCCCAATATTCTATATTCCTCTAGCTGAGTTGGGTGTCCACCAGTTCCACCTGGAAGACATTGAATCCCCTCCAAGTTCGGTTCCCTCCAGGTACTATCGAAGTAGCATGCAAAGCCAGCGCGAAGTGTTCAAGATTCAGGTTTCAACATTCTACTAACTAATAAACGAGAGGCCTTAGAAATTCATCCTGGACTAATATACCTGTGTCGGACCACCCGGCTGATGATACTGACTAGTCGCTGATCCAACACCGCCGAAATGTTGTTGCTGTTGCTGGGTCATCATGTGTTGCTGTGAAATCAACATTTGCTGCTGCGGGGCTGTCATAATATGTTGCTGTTGTAAATGAGCACCGCTTCCGCCAATAATAACCATTCCGCCGCCGCCAGCGTTATGTTGCTGCTGCACTGTAACCATTGTCGCTGATATACCACCTTGCTGCTGCTGCTGGAAAGAATGTGATCCAGCCACGCTACCGGGAGTAGCATTAGGTGGTAACAGTACAACGTGTTGTGTTTGTGGTCCCGTACCTTGCTGCTGCATCTGACCAAGTGAGGAAACTGAAACAACCGCCGTTGCTGGCACCGCTTGTTGTTGCTGTTGCGGCGTAGCAGCGGCCGGTGCTGTTGAAACCGGAGCTGGTGCCTGACTTGGCGTGGAATTGTTCATTTGGCGTATTTGAGCCATCCGCCGACGTGACTCCCAGTCGCGTCGAGCACGTTTCTGTCGCTCTTGTTCTTCAAGTTTTTGTCGTATCAAAGTACAAAATGGAACCAAACATGAGTCTTCTTTGCAAGCCTTAGCGTGAAAACAGCACAACGCAATGAGCTGCTTGCAAACCGGACATGAGCCATCGCCTCGTCGTTTACACGATTTCGCGTGCTGAACAACGCGCTTCATTTTGTGGCAACTGAGTCGACGACAGTTGTACTCGCGACATTGGCATGCATGCACCAGCGACTGAATACATTTCTTGATCATTTCGTTGCGGTCTTGCGGACCGCCGCTACTGCCGGCTCCCATTCCGCCTGCTGCTGCTCCGCCACCAGTTGAACTGCCGGACCCGCCCGCTCCGGTAATACCACGACGCCCAGAATCAGCGCCGCTACCGCCTCCGGATAACGCCATTGTACCACCAGCCCCACTAGCCGCACCGCCACCGTCAACAAGCATTGAGTTTTGCTGTTCGAGTCGATGTTTGTGCGGAATAATTTGTTTGCACTTATCACACAGATCGAAGTCCTGAAAACAAATATTGATTTTATCGGTAGTGTCTTTCGAAGAGATAAAACGGCATTTCGGTTCATCTAAAGAGCCATCAAGTACCCATATGCAATATAATACCACATAAACCAACATGAAGTCTGGACGAATGGCCTAGGTGAATTTCAAATATGTACAGCTACATTAAATTTTGATATTTACAAAAAAGAAAACTGAAGCTTATAACTTGATTTTTTACTCGAGAGCAGCAAGCATTAATAGTGAAAAGAAGTTGCTGATGAAAGTCTACTGATCATCCAAAATCCGAGATTTCATTGGGCTCAAAATTCAAGAAGGCTCTGGATTATCCACAATCTTCCGGAAAGGGGTGAACTTCAGGGACCCATGTTTATTATTAGAAAATTTCAAAGTGGTAATATAAATTTTGCTTAAAATGGTAAACATATATGTTGATGTACCTTTACTGCCGTACAAAAATTTTTATGGTACAAAACGACTATAAATAAGTTAGTAATAGAAATAGTAGTTTAAAGGTTGTTACATGCAAAAAACTTAAATTCAGTGACATTAATAAATTTTGAATTTAATTGAACATAGAGACTTCGGGCAATTGACGGAGACGGACATGGCGGGGAACTCCCATGAACACGAGGGAATTTGTAAAATGGGAGGCCCCTGTGGACAGGTCAGGCCTGTTGGGCGGACGCGCTATGTTGGGAGTCGGTGTGTCCATTTTATGGTATTTTTAATACCGAAAAATATTCCACTTGGTGCAATCGCATCATATATTACATATGCATTGCGTTATAAACTTAATACAACAACGTAAGAAACTTAATACAACAGCGTAACTGAGACCTGCCTGCTACGCTGCACGTCGAGTCATAAAAACACGCGTGTGTAAAAATAAATTATCTGAAAAATCCACGGATAAGAATCTGGTGGTGGGGGATCTAGGGGTCGCAGGACACGTTAGGGGTCGGTATTGGTCCGCCCCACCCTCGTTCGACTCCCTGCAAAATTCGCTTATGAACTTATATGACCACCGATTAATAACACGGTGATTCCTCTCATATATACTACGCCAGATTCAAATAAACAATATGTAGTGCCTAAGGTATACGACATTCATTTTCATTTGGTACGACTATATGGACTTAGCAACTAACGCACGTGTACCAATGCTACTTGATCAAAACCAATCGACGAATAGCGATTAACATCTGTGTAACCCAGTCCTTCCGACGACTCACCTCACAGGTCGAGCAATGCCAGGTCGCATCGCTTGAGCGACAGTTGTTGCACGTGTAGTCAAACCGATCATGTCCCTGAGTGTGGAGCTCATAAGTTAGGCAAAGCGTAGACCATCTAGCGCGACGCAACGACGAAAATTCCCAATGCTTTTCACGAGCAGTCGACAGAAAATTGTCGCGGCCGTCCATGAGCTCACACGTAACGAGCGGGTCAGGATCGCGTATGTCTGGTAAAGATGCTTCAGTACTTGTGCTGTGTAGGCGAATGACAAAGAACACCTGGAGATAATAGTGATAATACGTGCATTTGGTGCAATAAAACTCAATTATTAGAAGAAATATTACAAACAGTATGTGAAGAATTGGAACTCTTGCTTCCGCAAACGAATTTGCGTTTGCTCACGAACCTAAACATTGGCATAAAACTCAACTGAGCACACGACCCCACTTCTTTAAAAGCGAAAACACGGTACTGCACACTCGGCTACTCAATATTGTTATGAAACAAATTATTGTTTTAACAAACCAGTATTGTTTCTGTTACACCGTCGCGTAATCTATGAAGGACTGTTTTGAAATTTAACAATCGTCTGCAAAAATTAATGTGGGGTAAAATTTAGGTGCATTCGTAACAGATTTAAGCTCGGACGAACGCGTCCAAAGTCATAGCAATCGATATTTAGGAGACAACCAGTAAACGGAATGAACTATCAAATTATAATATACATCCGAACACCGTAATTTCTGAGCCTGGCTTTGAGGTACGTTGTTTATTTTATTCCAATCAAGTTGTGTTGCACATGTATTGCAATATATATTTGCAAATGGATAAGTGAATAACTGTTATCCCAAGTCCTTAGTACTGAGAATCATTAATGGTCCTACATTTGCAGCTAAACGAGATATCAATCGAAACTTGTTATAACTAGGCTCTTTAAACGGAAGAGACTGGCTGATGCCACTCGTCCAAGCTATTGCTGCAAACAGCAGCTAAAGAGATATCAGTCCAAGTTTTATTATAACTGGGCCCCTTTTAAGGAGTAATTCTCCTGTCCCCTACGAGTATGTATGATCTAACCTCTTTGTGTTTTTCCATGGTCGTATAAATTTTGTCGATAAGCTCACAACCGGAGCCGCTGCCGGGCTTTTTCGATTTCTTTGGCCCTGAACTTTTGCTCTTCTGGCTCTTTTTCTTTTGAAGCTTCGGGTTTTTCTTTTTGCCCTGAAAAATACCAAAGAAATATATGATAAATAAAAAATAAATTTACAATTTCGATTCGTGACGATTGAACACTATGCACGACGTCACAATCACTCCTCCAGTCATGCCTTACAATACTATGCAAAAAGCCATTTCCAGCACTTACCGCGTACTAGGTTCAGTGTCACAGGTTTAATTTCAAAGTTACTCTACTATTCAATCGTGCGTCTAAGGTCATGACAGGTTCTTTGGTATAAGTTAAGTTTAGCCCGGAGTGACAACTCAGCTGCCTCAGTCAATGACATTTTGTTGCTACCCGCTTGCTATCTGTGCCAGCGTTAACGTGACATTGCCGATGATGATACGTAACCATGGCTGATTGCCGTTGGAGCTAATGAAATCATGTTTACTTTTTTCTACTGTTTGGACGCTGACACAATTACTATTTATATGGCTATTCGAGCAAAAGCTAAAGCCACATCCTCACATACGGCCGTAGACTACGCATTAAAGTTAAAGCACTGTTCTAAATGCTGCTTATACACTAAAGTCGTTAAAAATATTTTTAAATGCTGATTAATATAATCTGAAAACTGCTGTCAAACAAATTAAATATCAGATAAAAATTCCATGTGCGATCGAATCAAGCATAGCAGGTCCAATTTTGTTGCCACTGAATCAAGATGATAAAGCTAGTTTTGCAGTAACAAGGATTACGTCAAAAATTTGAGTAATCGTTAGTATACAACGTACATATTGACACTTGACCCGTGCTGCATGATATTAGTACTTCTGACAAAAAGTAGTCATATTTTATCACCATTTTCAGTATATAAATAATGCGGCCTTAAACGTTGGAATTTCAGGAAATAATATACGGTTTGTTAATAACTAGAATAATTCATCAAAAAATGTCGATATGTGAATGGCCGGCAGGGAAACGACGCAATGTTTCATACGTTCTTGCATCTAGCACTATATGTCAAAGTGGTAGGCAGCGGCATTCTAACAAAAACTAAAATACATTATTCAAGTATTGCATTCCATCATTGCCATTCATACCAAAGACAATTCTGCAAGCACTAAATACTCAGTGAGGCCACTACTGTAATTTATTTATGTGCACCAAGAGTATACTTAAGCACATTATTGTATGAAAGAAAATTACTGAAATATTGAAGTGGGCTGCTTGAAATTGAGATTTCTACAACTCATTTTAACGTAACTTCGCTCAAACAAATGTAGATTGTATTGGGCGCAGTTTAACTCCAATTTTTAGGTTTAGAAAAACCTAAACTGATATATAATAGAATTTAATTCAATAGTAAGAATTCTGTTCATATGATAATCTCAATGGTTCTATTGTCATTGCTCTGTTGCGATTAGCATTGCTATATTTACTGGATGCTTCAAGGGGACTGTTTAACTGACAAACATTTTAGGACGTGCCCTGTATTTAACAATGTTTAGTTTAAAACAATTGCGCAGTGTTTGAATGATAGTGTACTAATTACACAATTTCATTGAAGTTGTCAGTCTTAAGCTAAGCTTAACATTATTGAATATTTCGCTGAAGCACCATTTCATCCAGAAATGAACAATCATTTTGTGGAATCCTTTCCCGAAGCTGAATATTTGACAAACCATTTAGAAATTGCTGCTCAGTAATCCCGTTATGTATGTACACGTCATAAGCCCATTTATACATGTGTTAAACATGTGCTAGCCATTAAATGTCTGGATACACTGGCGGGCCTTACTTTTAAAACCACAAGCAGCAACGCCTAGAATAGCCACCAATAACTAACCGACTCGTCGCCATCCGCACCGTCGTCACCGTTACCAACGCTGCCATTGGCGTCACCACCTACGCTACATCCATCTGCGCTACCGGCAGATGCTGATGATGCTGCTGCTGCAGCTGCTGCTGCCGCGGCTTCGGCAGCAGCCGCCGCCTCTTCCTCTTCGCGTCGGGTGCGTTCCTCGGCGTCAAGCTCACGAATTGAATCCTCCATGACGTTAGGCCAAAAATCGCCTTCGAAATACGGCAGTTGCGATGCCGATTGGATTTGGTCCTCTTGTGCTTGTTTATGAATATCCTATAATAGCATATCACTGACTGACATTTTTCAAAAATGAAGTTAACAACAAAACTGACTAAAATACAAAAGGTAATCACAAATAATTCGTCATAATAGTTGCTGCACTCATAATGATATATACACTGAAAGTTGCGACACATCAGCGATACCATTAAAACAGTTTCTTATTTTTTCATTTATATAAGTGCAGTATAGATAAATACGAAATAACACCCAGTCGCATATAAAATTGTTATAAAACCTACAGTGAGGCTTGGATATGAAAATTTATATCAAAACTAACGATATGTGTTTCTCGTTTCTCCTAACGATATTTGCAAAAAACGCATACAATAGGTGACTATTACATTAACCTAAGTCAAAACGGTTTTCTGATATATGGGCCCAGTGAGTCTGCTGCGCAGACAAACGATTTTAGCCAACGCTGGCATATGAACAATTATTTGGTCACGCTTGCTTATATTAGTCCTAAACAATTATACAACAAAATTATTTCTAGTACCGTCTAGTAGTCTAACCATTTAATGTTGAACAGGTCATATATATAGACGTGTACAGCTACAGTGAGCACCAACTTGAAAAATTAGCATAATATGAGATATGTTGCTTGAATAGGTGAGGATATATACCCACTTATTGAGTATTTATGGACTAACGAGTTAGGGATAAATTGCACTTCAAAATAAGGCCAATACCACCCGTAGTGCTAGCATGTTTGCGGACATATAGAAGTTTTAGTATATTTAGGGTCCCATGGAAAATTTTGACTTAACCCTACAGCGTAAATAATGACACAACATGATGAATTGCTCTACAATATGAGACCGTAACACTCATATAGCTGGTGCGATTGCCGAGATACGTACTGTTGTCTTCGCCTGGCTTCTCCATTACGTAACTGAAAATTTGGATCAAATATGGAAACTGAAAATTTGAATCTCGTGCCACACAAAACATGATTGTCAAATCATAGTCGACCAATCCATGCGTTAGTTTATACACCATGATCAGATCCGCCTCCTCGCCTCTAGTATATAGAAATGAAGAGCCTCTAGTCGTTTGGTATACGACTCCACACAGAGCGACCCACCGTCGAAACCGAAGTTGAGGATTGCGATCAGAATGATTAATAGTAAGATGAACGTAGGGATTCACGGGAATGTTTGTTATCCCATTGACTTAATAACAATGTTTATCCGAGATAATTATTGTATTTGGCAAAATGCGCCGACGTATTATATTTGAGATTATCACCACTGCGATCGAGAATTGGAAACAAAAGGAAACGGTCCGTGTCACGTTTGATAATCCCATATACCAAATTTTGAACTCCTGCTCGATGTCGCTTTCTTTCGCTTAAAAACTATGATTTATCTATTTCAAGGATCGATAGCTCACCACCCAAACACCAGCGTTGGTCTTATCCGATCGTGGTAAAGCACCGTTGGCACTGTAACTGTCCAAATCAACAATAGTATTAATGCTGAAACGAAGCTCATGTGCAATAATATTGAACGGATAGTTTTGAGACCAAAAATATAAAAATTGCAATACTTTTCACCATCAACAACCAAGTAATATCACTCAACGTTGCAGCTATTATGCAAACAACGAACATAATATACCACTAAACCCCATCTGGCAGAAATTTTCAAACCTTCCCGATCACTGGTTAACATGTCAATTTCAAAATGGTAACTTGCTCGTCAAAAATATTTAAATTATTAATAACTTCAATGACTGGGGCAATATTATAACGTGTACTACAATCGAACGACCTCCAGACATTATTATTTCATGTTAACATATCAAAAATAAATACTGATACATATATAATATAGTATGTCGCTTTTCTGTTCACTAAGCTTTGGGGGAGTTCCCGCCCCTGAACACCCGCTGTTTTAATGTCGGGGGCTGTCGCCCGCGTGACCCCTCCCCGCACTAACCTGTTCTTTTGTTTAATGACACAATCATGGTGTCGCCGCTCTGACAAGCGCCGTCTATATTTTCTAATTTCCTCTATAATGGATGCATTTTTCACGTTCACATTTTTTCCAATTTTTCATATCTCAAGAACTACAAAGCAGATTTTGACCATTATGTATAAAAGCTCCTTCGATTCTCCGTCCAATGGTGGAGCTCGTTTAAATCAGTTCACCCCATCATGAGTTGTGGTAACTTGAATAAACCATTTTTCAGATATTCACTTTTGAGATTTCACCATTTTCAGAGTGGTCTACTACTCCGGTGAATGTTCCTACGGCTCCATTTCGTCAAAAACAGGTCCAAGGGGGTAGGGAGGTGGACGATATTAAGCGTAGGTTTAAGCGTTTTAATGCGAAAACGAAGTTATTGCCCATTTTAAACCCATGCAAAATCCGGGAATAATAACAAAGCATCTGAGGTATAGCTGAAAAGGCGCGACCCTGACTGCGAAGCAATCGGGTTTGCTTGTGCGAGATGACTGCGGGTAAGGGACTATGGAGGCATAGCTGAAAAGATGTTGGGACCCTTCCCTGAATTTTTCCCCTTCTGCGATAATATCACCGAAAATTTTGCCAGGAGGTACCATAACCTGAAAAATTTGTTAAACTTCACCATTCACTAAAGATCATTAAAATTAAATATTTCAAAGAAAAACGCTATAACTGATAATAAATGGCCCCAGAAATGGTGTAAAATGTCCCAACGAAGGTTAAAACAGACCTCTTAACCAATTTTGTTGCTTAAATTAATCAAATTTTTAACTTCAGAAAGGGATTTTATAAAAATTTTGACAAGTTTGTATGTCAACTGGGTTTTTAATGGTGGTAAACTATAAATTTTGACAGGACATTTAAGCAGAGGTCGCCAGAATTTGCAGGGGCTTCAAACCCGGCACCAGCTGGCTCCTTTCGCGGCTAACCAACGAATACGAATAAGGATTTCAAGCCTGAAATGAGCTGTAGCAATCCGCCCAGCCGAAGCTGAGTTATACATGCCATCCTAAAATCCCAATAACGGACAGTGTCAAATTTCACCGCTACTTCTGGTAGGTAATAAAAGAATTCTTTTTTGCTCGTTTCACTCACTACACTTAGAATTTAACAAGGAATCTATTGAACCAGAAGTCGAAGTTGTGAATTTAATCTGATACGATAGTGCCCATAACTAAACCCTTGTCTAGAAAATACTGTTTATCAACGAACACATTTTTGTGGGTTTTAAACCCGGTCTGACATAAATGACACAGAAATATAATAATTTGTACTTCTACAATCGAGTATTAGATAGTGGAGTCATACATGGCTCATCTTTAGAGATAGTGGAGTCATACAAGGCTCATCTTTAGGCCCTTTGTTATTCAATATATACATAGACGACTTTGACCATTACTACAGCTCAGCAGTTACTAAATTCGCCGATGATGCTGCCATTTATAGCCGAATAAATAAACGAAATCCTGGTCTGGATGTACATTCGCTACAAGAAGATTTAAATGGCGTCTCCGAACGGGCAAACCACTGGCAAATGACATTTTCGACTTCAAAGTGCAACGTAATTCACTTCGGATCCAACAATATCCGTAATCTCTACACAATGGACAATACCTTGATAAAGAGCTGTAAATCTGTTAAGTATCTTAGCATACAATTATCTGCCGAATTCTTCAACCATTGCAGCAAGATTTCCACAAAAGCTAACAAAACAATGGCTCAAATACTACGCGCCTACAAATAGATTGGTAAACGTTCGGTAATGCTACTGTACAAAAGTTTAATAAGACCTCAATTAGAATATGCCACGGCGCATGGTCGCCCTACGTCAGGAAAAAAGTTTAAATCATTGAAAGAGTCCAACATAGAGTCACCAAAACGATTCAAGACGTCAGAAATGAGCCATATGAAATCCGTTTAAATATCCTTCGCCTACAATCGCTCGAAGAAAGACGTATGCACAACGATCTTATACTGATGTACAAATTGAGAAATGGACTCGTAGAGTTTGACTACTCATACTTCTTTGACATTATCGATGATCGTCGTCTACGAGGTCACCACTTACAACTACGCTCTAAAGCCATCCCCAACACAAATTTGCGTAGATACAGTTTGCAAATCGACACATTGCTATGTGGAACAATCTCCCGGCCAGTGTTGTCTATGCCCCCTCTTTGAAAACATTTAAGGCGAGACTGCACCAGTCTATTTTCCGATGATTCTGGCTTGTTTTCCGTCCCTTCTAACACGATTTCAGGACAAGAATAGCGGGAACCTTCATGTTGGTTCCGTCGACTCCACCACGGAATAATGAAAAACAACGCTAATGAACACAAGCCTGGATACATCCATAGTCGGAAGGTAGATTTATTTAATGTCATTATCTACAAAACATGTAGCATGAACGAATAAAAATAAACTCACGTTATAATCCTGAACGATCCGTTCTAAGATGCCCTTGTTAAGCATATTTTTGTACCATTCTTGAAGGCGCTTGGGCTTTGGGATTTTTTGCTCCGGCGGGTGACAATGAAATATGTAGTCGTCGCCTTCCGACGGTGGACACGCCCAGATATGTGCCAGCACAAACCTATATGAATAAAGCGGATGATATTATTGAGGTATCAAACTCCCCAAGTTGGACTTAGAGTGTCGGTGCAGATCTAGTGTTTCGTGGCAATAGCAATCAGAGTTGCCGAAGCACTGTGCGGTGAAGGGTTGCCAGTTTCGACGCAAAAACTATGTTCAACTCGCGAGCTAGTTCGTGCCCATTTTACAGGTGGGTACCTGAACCAACATGGACTTCTTACAGTAATGGTAATTGTATAAAAATGATACAGTACGCATGAGAAATACCACGAGATATCGCGTATTTGTAAAGTGCATATATATATTTATTTACTACATTGTGCAACCCAGGATACACAACGGTTGCTCCAATACTGATTGTATATCTCATAGCTATGCAATCAAAGTCTGATGCAAAATAGTTAATTCAGATTTTGGCCAGGATGCTTGAACTGCATAGTCAGTGAGCAAACAAAAACATTGGCAAAATGTTAAATTTCGCAATGTACCTCGCTAAAATGATTAATATGGGTACAATGTAATATGTCGATACATCTGTTATTGAGAATTGACGAAAATTTAAGGAATGGATCCCACCACCTTTTCAAGTATAGCCCTCATAGCCTCTGGACACTGGATCGTCTCGCACACCAAAAAAGGTCTCTTCGCTTTGCAGGGATAGCCTCCTGACGATGCTAAATTGTTTTTTATTTTGGGTTTTTTGTGGTAGAAGCTTTTTTGGTAAATTTTTTCCGGCGAACTTCGCTTAATATCGTCTAACCCCTTATCTCCATGGGTTAGTTTTTCCGCTCTTTCCAATGGAAAAGGTTTTATGGCTCTATCTCCTCAAGGGGGTTAAGGAGGGAACCCCAAATTCAGGGGTCGAAAATTAAAAAATGGATTTTTGTTTTTTCACAGATTTGACTATAACTTTTGATTGGATGAACCGATCTGGATCAAATTTGGATATGTTATAAAAAACGCAATAGCCCATAGTTTTGCCGTAGCAACAAGATATGGAGTCAGGCATTGGGAGTGCAAGAGAAAAATGGATATTTTGAAGTTTGGTTAGATGCGTTTGATGCATAGAATCGTAAAGTTTAGTGGGAACACAGCTTAGCTTTAGTCTCAGCCCAAGCCTTAGATTTAGTAATTTTCAGATATTATATCTGAAATATGGCTACCCACGAATATTATTGCACCAGACAATGTTATCGGGCAACATGAAATTGGAGAGTTAAATGTAATAATTTGTTAACTTTTCCCGAACGGCAAATTATGATAGTACTATTGAATACTTAGCTAAGCCGGGGTTAATTAATAATAGTTATATATGAGACGATGGGAACCACTGCTACATGGCTAAGAGGGGTGACATGGTGCATCAGGACAAATTAGAATGACGTTGTTCAGACAGAAAAAACGCCCAAAGAAATATTCAATTTGTATTATTTATTTCTTTTGTAACTCTAAACTGCCTCTCGATAAAATTCTTCAGATTATGGTCGGTTCCATCAAAAATTGAAGGAGGCGGTTTCATTGTGGACGAAGTTAGCGTTTCGGAGCACGCTGTATGGACTGGTACTATTATTGATTGGACATTTCTGTGGTTTATGAAAGGTACAATTGGCAAGGTCTTATGCTGGCAGTCATTTGGATTAAAGTTGACTTTGATGAGGCAATGTTTTATTGACAAAAATATAATCGTGAGTTACCTCGTCGGAAACGTAAGACTTAACCACCATAACAGACAATTCGTTAAACCTAATAACGCGGACCTTCACACCCAGAATATTGACGGGTTATGGGGTCGGCTAAAGATGTTTTTTCGAGACTGTAGGAGCGTTACGAATGGATTGTTCGAAAAATAACCGGATGAATTTGTATGGCGTCAAAAGTTTGCTGTTCATCCACTTGGGGCCATGGTTCATCAAATCCGGAAGATATACCTGGTTTAAAATATAAAATGTCAGTGCATTTTAGTTTGTTTAGTTTTTTTAAATAATTCATCACTGTGTGGTTAAATTGAGTGAAAATTGGTACGCTCGGACTTGCCTCGTCGAGTTGCGGTGAATGGTATATTATAGGTCGAAATTAAGACTGAAAAAATTTTTAGATATCTTAACGTACCTTGCTGCCGAGTCAAAAAATTTTTTCTGAAAATGATCTTGATGACAGCCATTGAACTCAGCTCGAGGAGCTGAGCCCAAATATACCAAAAATTTTGCTGTAGGACGATTCGCTAATTCTTATGCGACAGTTCACAGACATCGAAATTTACAGCCAATAATTTTAAACTTACCCTAGCTGCTTGACATAATCCAAATATCCGAGCAACATTTCATGATACACGGCAGTACGATACTGTTTCGGTTGGAAGAAATAAACGCTGTCGAGGTAAGCAATATAGACGCGCCTGCAAGAAAGCAAAACAGGTAATGTGTTAGTTAGCATGAGACAAAAAATTTTAGCATCATGTTGTCAGAAATTCGAGTTTAGGACGCCGTGCTTCTTCAACGTTCCTTACAATACGAACTTTCGTCTGAATGAAAAAACAACCTAAAACATTAATACCACCAACATCCGACAACAAAAGTGAAATAGTAAACGCCGAAAACAATTACCGTTAAACAAATAATACTGAATCCAGGAAAAAAGCATTTAGTTTACCTTCTGTTCGGTTGCGGTGCATCGGAGCCGTATTCCTGGACGTGAAGACCGAAAAAGCAAACTTCGGTACCGTCGATTTCTTCAAATGCAAATATTGCTTTGGTTCGGTACGGAAATTTCAACGGCAATTCACCGTTATCACAAAACCTAAACCCATAAATACACTGGCATTGTATATTGCCAAAAAATTTATAAAAAACTGCACTCAAGCTCGCTAAAGATCATTTCAAACACTTGACAATAACTTTTATTAATTTTAGAGTATATTTTCCAATACATATGGCCATGTCAATGAAGAATACCAAATTAAAAAGCAGAATAATTAGACGGGCAGTTGTTTGACAAAAAGGAACCATTAATTCAGTCCGGTAAACGAAGTTATATACGTCGTGCAAATCATAAGCAATATAACCAAAACATCAATACACCATACCTTCGTAACGACACGGCTCGATACATTCTGTCAGCCATAAGTTGTAAAACATATAATTTATTAGCCCGCTTTAGGGTTTGTTGGCTCGAAAGTACAACTTGCAAATTTTTGGAGCAAAATAGCCATCATATTTTGTTACTTTCACTTATTAGAGCAGAAAACGGAATGGGTTGCTTGTACGAAATAGAAATCGTATTTGCGTAGTATCCATGAAATGATGAAATAGGACAACCACTGCGAATCTTAGAACATGGAACAGCGAGTATTCAAATTAAAATTTTGAAAGCAATTTATAAATTTTAAAATCATTGGAGGAACACTCGATTTTCTTATGTGTCAAACGGTATTATTGCCAATCGCGTGTTGTTATCCTAGGATGCCAAAAGTGATTAAATAAGCTCTGGTTGGAATCTTTGAATTGTCGCTACGCGCAGGCTTTTAGCCACAATGACTCTGTTTCCCCTCGCCGTTTGAGCATCTAGGTCTTCTGTATATAAACTTATAATAATTTGAAGTAACCTTGCTTTAGTTTACCTTGCTCGCATACCACCTTTAACTTCCACTTCTTTATCTGAACTTGACAATACCCGAATAGTAACATCACCCGCTTCGCTAGCGTTCTTTTCTTTCAAAAATGTGTTTACACGATTTTCGATGTGTTGCGACAGTTTGCATTGTGGTAAGCCTAAAACAAAAATTATTTAAACCTAAAGCAAAAATACATTAATGACTAGTAACACGTAAACGTGGGTGACGGAGGCATGGTGGTTAACAACGGCGTGAATAGTGCATACAGCTTGTGGAATTTCTAACATTTTTGGTAACAATAATAAGAGGAAGACATGAAAACGTCTAGTTATTTATACAGTAAAATGACAATACATCTATCAAGTTGTACCCATCAATGAAATTTAGTCCAAATCGGCCGAGTCATTCAAAAGTTATAACACACTTAATAATTTTTCACTCATTTTTAAGAGACTTTGCTTAATTTTAAGAGAATTTATAAAGGTAAGTAGATCACTCGTATACAGTCTTTTAGAAAACGTGAAGGTACATGTTATGTCAAAAAATGACCGAGATAGCACGAACGGTTGTCGAGATATGATGAACTTAGGTTTCCCTAAGTCAATTTTAAGAGAATTTGCTTAATTTTTAAGGAAAGAGATGAAATACGTCAATCAGCTATATAGCTATATACAGCTGTTTAGAAAACATGAAAATACATTTTATGTAAAAAAATCGCCGAAATAGCACGAACGAAGGTGAAAAAGCTGAAAAAATGGCAAAAATCCCTAAGTTTGAGCAACATTTACTTAATTTTGAGTACAAAGCAATTTTCGTAGAAAAAATGCTCAATGAAAAAGCATCCGCAAGAGAATATGCAACACGAAGAAAAAAAATTTCTAAAATCGGCCAAGGCGTTCAACCTGCAGACCTGTCTGTGACAAACAAAAAAAAGTCACAGAGAAAATTGAAATTTTGCGTCTAGTATATTGATATATAAAAAGTTAAATGTACGCCTCCGGCTGCGACTCGCCACCTTCGGTGGCTCGTCTTGCCTCCGTCAATGAGGATAAAACATTGACGCTGTGTATAACACCCAAATCAATCTTTTCAGCTATACCTACTCCACACCGAAATTGGTCAGTTTTAAATATACAGCAATTTAAGTACGACTCCACTCGATGACCTGGCTCAGAAAATAATTATTTCGTCTGACTACTTATTTTGGATGTTTGGGTTATCGACAACTTTCTTGTAGCCAAAATTTTGGAAAAAATCCCTCCACAAATGTATAATTTTACATCATTCTTATTGGCGAGTTGAGTCGAATGGTGGTAAAATCAGCTAAATCGGTTCACATTAATGACATAAGTTTAGGATTGCACATAAATCCAAAAATTCCTTAATGAGCGAACCAATTCAGCTCAGCACGTCAATGTGGTTCAGCAGAAAAATTTTTTTAGGGTATTAGCATGGAAACCATTATCAACCCAACGAACCCAAAATAAATATCATAAATGTGGCGAAATTAATATTTCCTGAACCAGCTCGTCGAGCAGAGTCGAAAATACTATAAAATACTTTTATACTGTGAGCTGTATAACTGTTTGCAACAGAGGATGGACCTGTGCAACCAACAACAGGAAACTATTATTCCATTAACACATTGTTCAATTAGTAGATTACTCATTTGACAATGACTGCGTCTATCCACTTAACATCTCTCACAAATTCTTGTGCTAGTAACGTAGCATTGCGAAGGAAATTGTGGCTTATTTGCGTTCAGAGATCAATTCGACATTCGAAATTCAGCTTCCAGAGCCCCTCTCAAACCTAGACTTTCGAAATTTATAAATCACAAATTTAGATAGCAATAACAATTTCATGCGTTATTTTTCATGCTATAATGTGCACAGTTCTCCCCGTAATGCATACATACCACGCAAGCACATTTGCTTTCAACAGCGCACACCGAAACCCATTTTCCCTTCTACGTAATGCCAATTTTTGTTAGGTAGCTTTCTGCACTGTTCCGCAGGTTTCATGCAATACCCAAGCCAACTTAGCTGAAATTTTTTCATCTCTTAGGGATATATTTTATACTTTGACTCAAACCTTTAAACGCATGACGTGAAAAAAAATCGCCTACACGTAAGTTTACGTACCATTTCTTCCTTCCAATGGTACTGTGACATAGCAATTAGGCAACATATGTTCGGAACCGTCAATGGAAGGAGATATGCCTCGCCTTGGAGCGAGACAAGATTGGGCATTGAAACAAAATAATAGTAATTATGCAGGCAAGACATTTGAGGCATGAAGTCTGGCTTTGAACGATGACAGTGAAGGCGCTGACACTACATCGGTTGGGAGTGAATTCCAAAACCGTACTATTCGATGCGAGAAAGAGAATCTGCGGACATCATGGCGAGCTATGTCGGGTGTTTCAAGCTTAAGGTGGTGTCCTCGTGTATCCGCAAACCCGGGGACGAAGTATTTCTGAACATCCACGTCTACATGGCCGTAGCAAATTTTGTAAAGCAAGATCAGGTCACTTCTGAGTCGTCTGCATTCCAGTGTTTGTATTCCCAGATAAGACAACCTATCCTCGTATGGAAGATGCCGTAAACCAGGTAGTAATTTGGTGGCTAGTCGTTGAACTTTCTCAATCACAATTATGTCTCGCTCATAATGAGGGCACCAAACGTTTACTGCATATTCTACGTGAGGACGAACAACCGAACGATATAGATGAAGCCAGATGAATTTCGACCAATGTTGGATAGTGCGACGTAAAAGAAAAATGATACGGCGAGCCTTTGCGGCTACGAAAGCACAGTGGACAGAAAACTTCAAGTCATTTGACACAATTACTCCCAAATCTTTTTCCGTGGCTGTAGTAGGCAGTAAATTATTATCCAGCGCGTAGGCAGCACAGGGATTACCGAAGCCACAATGCATTACAAATGACTTAAGCTCATTTATAGCAACAGACCATTCGTGACAGTATTCAGTCAAACTATCTAAGTCATATTGAAAGGCATCGTGGTCAAACGATGGCTCATAGCGTAACACTCGGCGTGCTAATCGAAGATCATCGGCATATTTATAAATTGCGCATGATACATACTCGTCAATGTCGTTCACAAAGAGTAGAAATAGAGTTGGGCCGAGAACGGAGCCCTGCGGGACACCGCTTCGAACGGAACACCAAGGTGAACATGAGGCATTAACAAACACGGACTGTTTACGACCGAACAAATAGCTGCGGAACCAAGCCAAAAGACTTCCGGCGATACCGTAACATTCTAGCTTGTGCAGCAGAGCGGGCAAACTAATTTTGTCGAAAGCTTTTTTAAAGTCTACGTAGACGACGTCTAGCCAGTCATTGGAATCTACGACTCTGGAAGCAAAATTAACAAAGTCTAATGTAGTAGTTGACCTGTTTGACCTAAATCCGTGCTGGCTGTCGTAGATTAAATTGTTTCTAAGTAAATAACGAACCAGAGAACTGCGTACCACAGATTCAAGAACTTTACTTGTTGAAGACGTCAGAGAAATAGGTCTAAAATTTTGGCATCTAGTGCGATCTCCACTTCCTTTGAAAATAGGAACTACTTTAGATTCAAGCCACTGCAGTGGGAATGTCCCTGAAGACAGAGAAAGTTCAAAAAGACGCGCGAGAGGAGATGAAATTATATGTTTCGTATTGGCGAGAAAGTAATTTGAGATGCCATCCAGTCCGGGAGCCGCAGAAGGCTTAAGTTTACGAAGTATATCAAAAACGATATCAGGAGAAACCTCAACGGAAGTCAAGCGGGCATTTGTTCTATAAATAACTTTGGGGGCTAAAAAAGTTTGTTCATTGAAGACAGACATGAAGTAGTCGTTGAAGATAATGCAATCCTCTGTCGGGGACGATGAAAGGGTACCATCTGATTTTTCCATAGGTCCAACAACTGGTGATAGCTTGTTACGTTTTAACGCATAATTGAAAAATGACTTTCTATCTTTATCGATATTTTCTGCAAGCTTTCTTTCAAAACGCTTTACGGAGGCTTCGACTTCGAAATCTGCGATATGTTTGTTTTGAACATATGATCGCCATGCATTGTCCGAGTTTGACCGCTTAAACCTACGAAAAGCATTGTGTTTGCGAAATAATGCCCGCCAGCATGACGCGTCGGCCCAAACAGGTTTCCGTCTACTTTTGCTACTTTTTAGAGGGACAAAACGCTCAATAACAGTGTTTACTTTGAGCGCAAACCTGGACCACACCAAAGATGGATCGTTACTGTCAAATATAGCGCTCCAGTTAGTATCGCTAAGACTTGAAAATATATATTGTCCATATATGTCAAGTTGTATCTCTAAATGAGAGAATTATGTATATGGGCCCTCTATTCGCTGAAAATTTTGCCAGAGGCAAGAAACGGCTTCCTCCCTCCCTGGTTCAGAATCAGGAGACCCGGAATCGGGCACTCATCGGTTAAACCCGGAAGAGGTAAACATTCAGAAATAGCTCACATTTAATCCTGAAATTTTATTTAAATTTCAGATAGCTACCGGAAGAACACCGCTTGCCCGCAACAGTGGTGCTAAACAAAATTTAATAAAAAAATACTACACATACAGAGGTTTGCAGCTTCTACAAAAAGTAAGAAGGAAATTATTAACTCGAAACCGAGTGAAGAAGGGTATATATGTCTGATATGTAATAGATACTGAGCATTAGTTATGAAAGACTGTTCCCTGCTGTTCTTCAGGTGTTTCAGAGTTATAGTTTGTTTAAAACAAATATACAAAAGTAGTGTTATTATAAAAATGTGTGACGATTCTGATGTACCTCCAACGAAAAAAAGAGCGAGACACTACTGGTGCGCAAACGTTCGCAATATCTCCGATGCGTCCTGTCGTTCGTGCTCCAGTACCTATTGCTTCATCAACGCCAGCTCATCAAAGTGCAGCGGCAGAAACAGACCTTGCGAAGCAACTTCGACAAATGCAGTTAAATGTTGGTATGCATGTACGATGACCTAACTTAGATAAGAATTAGAAATATTCTAGCGACTCTAAATTGTCAATTATTTAATGACTATCATTTATAATTAAATTTGTCAGTGTTGTGCTTAGTGCCTAAAGTTGTATGTCGTCCAGTATGCATATACGTATTCGTTGCAGAAACACAGTGTCAGCCGCTGTCTGTGGAGACGAACATACCGGTGCTGAAACGCTTTAGCCTACAGAAACCACGTAAAGATGACGGTACTGTTTTTAAGCACTCTAGATTCTGCTTCCAATCGCGAACCGATGTTTGCCAGTCAGCCAATCTCCGATGTTAGCATTGTAAATCGTGAACCCGTGTCGGCGACGCCATCGCTCAGTTATAGAGATGAGAGTTGAAAATACATGTTATATACCAACACTACTCGCCAAAAATGACTGTCGCTCGGTCGAGACTGGGGCGTGGCGAGTATTGTATATCTAATTTATAAAAGATTTCTATTTCTGTCCGCGGCCGGATTATAACATTTTAGACGTACGCTAAAAGTAAAAATGCTATTCAAAACTAATTCTAAACTATGTTCCAGTTAATATTTCTTTTACTCCCGACTGGATCGTTTCGTTGTGGATTCAGTTGAAGCTGATCCAGAATTGAGCTTTCTCAGCAACCCCACCACAGTGCATCTGGTAAGATTGTATCAATGTATACAAAGTCGCCGAAAATGCAGCGTCGGGTTAGCCTTTTTTCGTTGTAATAATATGGACACGTATATATAGACAATATCGTCAGCCTGGTGATAACACTAACTCGTATTATCGATACTTCTACAGCTGATGACTGCAACTAGAATATTGTTGTCTACATCACCAAAATGATATTCTGTGCTAATAGTAGTCATCAACCACGAACTTCCGTGGATTGTCGTCTATCTTGTGCATCATTCATCAGCAACTGAAGTGTACAGCGGTCATCGTTGAAGTTCGGTTCTTAGTGTCAGCGCGGTCTGCATGTCGGTTCAGAGCAGAATCATACAACAGGCAGTGTCGGAGTCCTCCTTCCGTTTGCGGAGAGTCCGCTTTTATCAACCACGACTGGTAAGACTTCACGACATTGTGATTTAGTTGCTTCAGAGCTCAATTGAGATTTTAGACAACATTTAGTTACTTCACGACACCCGTGATCGGCGTAGCAGTTTTCTTTTTTTTATTATTAAATGTCCCGTATCTGTGAGGCAAGCTAGCAAATCATGAAAATATATTAGGAACTACCTAGTTCAACCAGCAGCTTTAAATGCACATGTTCATCCGTGAAACAGTGGACAGTCGTTTGAAAATTGAACAATTAACAGCTACATTACTATTGCCATTTACATGGATTTAGTTGTGACTGTTTGGGAAATTATTCAGCAGGGAAAAATTGTCATAGCGCCACGTTCACATTCAGCTGTCGACGTAGAGCCATTATTGTTCAAGTCAATGCAAAATCCCAATGTACTGCATAGTGGTCTCCATGATTCGATGCGATGCGTTTGGCAAAATTTATGATCTCAAACGTTGAGACAGCCGAAATGGCCAAAGTGAGAAAGTCCCCAATTTATGTGGAATTTCATCTGGGAATTTGGCTGGGAAGTCCTTCAAGCAGCTCAAAATTTTTGTTCAATTAAACGCAGTGTGAGGAAACTTTGCTCGCTCCGTGTCAAGGTCACATGAGTGATACGTTTTATGTGTTATATTTCAATGCTAACGACTCAAGCGACGACGAATGGATTATTTGATTAACAGAAATACAACAGCAAGGAAAATATAACGGTGTATACACAGCAAAAAGAAACTTTTTTACAAACTTACGCCTGGCAGTAAACTTATTTTCGGACCTTTTCGAGTTTTTGGCTTTCATACAATTATCACAGACAAATCTGAAAATAAAACATAATCCACAATGCAGCTTTATACAAGGACTGCCTAAAATAAACTGTATATTCCTCACAACGATATATAAGTTTAGACAAACTTGCCAGAAGTTCTAGCTCCGTAAATAAATTTAACTGCTGTAATTTTTAAGGTTAAAATGAAAGTGACGCACATTTAAGTCGAAGCGAGATTTTACAAATTGGTGGCGAACCAATTCGTACTTACATTTAAAAGTGAAGCAAGAACAATAAAATACTGACATAGCAGTGATGTTATTCCTGTAATTTTTTTAAAAGCGTACCATATAGAGTACATAAGTTAATATTAGTTTTACAATATATAATATGGTCATATACTATAATCCATAATGTGATTATAGCAAAAACCCCTAACAAACTTACGAGTGGTAAATTTTGTCCAGGTAAACTGCACATATTGTATGCCACTTCCGTCCACAATCCGAACAATGAACAAAGCTTTCGTATTCAATTTGATCGTTCTTTTTCTTTTCAAACTGATTTTTAGGAATCAGGCTAAAAATAATTATTTATAAACTGAGAAAAGAAACTGTAAAACGTTTCAAATTCTAAACCGCCATATTTCTGATTTCTATGAAATCTGGCCTGCAACCTGGTAAAATGCTAAAGACCGCATCGGACCAAATTCTCAGGCTCGCCCAGACTGCAGTATTTCAAGATACATATCCTATATGTGCGACGAAAAAATTCCGGAATGAGCGCTAAAGGATGTTTAAAAATATGCTTTCGAGTATTTTTGCGTTTTACTTATAGCACGTGTATTACACAAGTATTTTGATTGACCATATATGGGTCTATCAAACCTTACGCTAGAATTGTGAAAAATTGTGTGCTGCACACTCTCTAAGGTAATAAATATCGTTCAAAAAATGCCACAACTTAAGTGCATGACGTTAGAGTATTTTACATAATTTAGCTATTCAGCTACATTTTTAGATTCGACATGGAATATTAGAATCGGCATATACTGCTAATATTTCGTGCTAATTGATGACATTTTGGCCAGAGGGAAACATTCCAAGCATTTGCTATGGAGGGGGAAGTTTAACATATGGTCCCCAAATTTTTCAAGGGTGCGTTAACTGTGGAAAACCGTTTAACCAGCGGCACCAAAACATTCAGTTTCAAAAAGGATTATGGATATATTTATATAATTCAGTTACATTTTGCGAGTGGACATGGAATTTCAGTCGGTATATACCGCCAATATTTCGTACTAACTAATGACATTTTCGCCAGAGGGAAACAATACAAGCAGCTGCTATGGAGAGTTGAACCGATGGTACCCAAATTTTGACAGAGAGTACGAACTGTGCAAAAAAAATTTTATCCAGCTTATCCAAAAAAATAACCTGATATTTCAACAGCATGGTCATCATGTATGTAATGTCATGCTGCATGAAAATGGCACACGCGACCAATATCAATACTAATATATACTCTCGTAAAGCGAGTGTGGCTACTCTGCGCTTATTGACCAATTTGTCGTTCAAAATTAGCAACACATATCAAAGTGTTATGATAGCAATTATATACCGGCAACATATCAATGACGACAATACGGTCATTTGATCCATATATCACAAAGCCGAAGAACTTGTAATTCTTCTTCCAATAACCAAAAATACAAAAAATTTTGAAATTTATGACAAATTGTAAGAAAAATTATAATTTTAAGACTGATTTTTACGTAGTGGAGATTTTTAAACCTTGAGGATTAGCTCGTTAACTACAACTCTGACAAAATATACATTCCTAACAGTAAAGTAATAACTCTTGATGAGAACATTATGAATGGTCATTTTTCGCTACGAAGCGTCTATACTGAGATATAGGTCGCGATAGGCAGATACCTAGATGACCAAATTTCAAAAATGTGACATTTGACTTCTTCGGAGTCCATTTTGACCCCAAAGAAGTGGTCGGCGCGCCCAGCGCCTAACCAAATGGCATATCTAGATCAAATAGATCTAGAGCAAAGTTATAGGTGCAAACTCTTGTCTCTTCGCTAACAGCAGGCTAATGCCCAGCTTGCTGGGAAGGCAATGTATATTTATTCAAGCAGAAAAGACAATATGTAGTTACTCGAGCAGCAAGAGAAAGTGAAGTGAGTGTACCTATGCATATGATGATGAGATTTGCTGTGCGTGGCGGAGGGCGGCAGAGGTACTAATTTTCGATATTGTAAAATTGAACATAAACAACGATATACATGCGGAAAATGCATGAACAACGGCATAAAATGCAATTACAAGACCACACAGTAGACCTAAGAGCATGGTTCCAGTCAGGTATTTTTGATTTAAAAAGGTCGAAGCTGGACGCCTGCTAGTTGAAAGAATCAAGGTTTAAATTTTGGTAATCCGGCGTCCCTCCTACCAGAGTCTACGTATAATTGAAAATACATTGATATTTAGGTGCCAAATCAATGTGGTCGACTGCAACGTACGCCCAAAAATGAGTTAATCGGAAGAATTTTCGCTAACAAACACTGAAGACACAAGATAGTGTTTACGATAACTGAAACGCCCGAATGTTACTGTAATCCGATCAATTCAAGACAGTGACGTATACACGTTGTACAATGCTCTATCTACCGTTTTTGACGCATTACCACTATTGGTATGCATTTCACAACATTTACAGCAAACAACTGCTATGTCGAAGACTTCACAAAAATAAACATTATCGATTAGAAACACTAGAAATTTGCAAATCTCTCAGTTCTGAAAAACGAAAATGACCTTAGACACAAAGTGTTTTGCAACGTTGCCACATCATAACTGACACCGACGAGGTTATCGTAAGCCTAGATGCTGATCAAACTGTGTAACAATGGTCGTCAGGACTATAGCGGTCATAATGCACAGTGAGCACACATATTTCTCAGTGAATGCTGCGCTATATAGAAACCGGCGCCGTATCGGGTCATGTCACTCGACTATATCTACCACAAAGGCTCCAACTTTCAAAGCACACTAAAAATATTCTATATAGTCGTATGCAATATATATACAAAACACTGTTTTGATTTACATACGAACGATATAAAATATAAATTTTTGGAGGTGGAAAATTGTTGACCACGATTGCATTTTTTTGGCTGTAAACCACGTCGTGATCTATATGCTTACTTGGTAGTTGTACTATTCGGATCCTCGTTGAGGTTAACGTTGTCACCTTCTATGGCATCGAAGCAACGCATACAATACGTGTATTTTTCAGACATTGTCACTCCGAGATCGTTTGATCTAAAGCAAATCTGGCTATAAATACAAATGTGCTATTTGAAGAAAGAAACGTGTTTGAAGGGAAGCTTTCTCATAAAGTATCATACGCCACGACCTACCTTATTTATATTCCATAGAGTAAACTGAGACGTAGATGGTTTCACAATGTGTAAATATTGCGATGCAAAGTGTCCAACTATATCATTTATTTCTTCTCCAAACATCTTTAAATAATCGAAAACAACATGCCAAAACAGGAGTTCTCCGATATTTTAGAATGTTCTCAGCGGTAGCAAGGGCAGTTGTGTAACTCGAAAATTTTGTTTTAATAATAAATTTCCTGGCTTTATCCTCAGACATGTTATCTTTAGAGCCACTGGGAAATCCCCTTAACCTTCACTAGGCAGAAACGAGTCGCTCTGTTTATATTGGTACACAATATTTTGCTCAATCATCAACAATTTGTCACATACACGTGTGCCGGAAAGCCAAAATCACTTTCTATAAACTATTGTTAGTTTGGGCGAACAAAGACTATATTGTGGAAATCGGCTTCATTGATTCTTAAACCATTGAAAACCCATGAAATATGCACGCTCCAGATAACCAAATCGTGGTATTTAGTGTACAGGAAAACCTCTATATAGACTATTTTTGAGGCCATATACCTAACTAGTGAAGACCGACACTAATCTGGAAATCGGGTTCATTGACCCTAAACCAATTGAAACCCACAAAAGGAGTAAAATATGCACGCTAGACTCTAGATAACCAAATCATTGTATTCCGCATTTGGAAATATTTATATATAGACCATGCTTGATGTCCTGCACGCAATACATAATCAGATTAAGGAAAACGCGCTACATTTTGATAATCGGGTTCGCCGACCGTAAAACACTTCAAACACCGTGAAAATGTATTCAGCGCTCTTGATAACCTATTGGCCACTCACCCGTAAGGGAAAAACAAGCAATTACACCTCAAAATTAAAAATATCGCTGTTTCTGGCAATGTGTCGGCGAGGTATATTCCGGCCAATAGTGGGCCCGGGAGTGGTCCCAACAAAAAAGTCGCCATCAGCAATGTAGATCTCGATGTAGTGTAGCAATTCTCACAAAAAACCTGAATTGTAATAATTTCCACAATTACTCGCGTAAAATATTACTAAATAATCCAAATATACAAATTAGAGTTTTTCTCGGATTCAGCAATGGGTCCGAAAATAAAATTTCAATATTGCTTCTGCTTTCTTTCATTATTAAACAAACAAAAGTCAACGCAGTTGTCTGCAGGGTCCCGCACGATCTCGACAATTCTCGAGAAATGAGGGTCCTTGGTCTGAAATAAGAGAATAAAAAAAATCACAACTTTCCAAGAATATTTCAAAAAGCAACCCACTTCCAAAAAATCCCAAAATTTTTCCCTGCAGACATCAAAATTTTCCCTGTTTTCCCTGCAAAATCGATAATTTCCCTGTTTTCCATATTTTCCCTGTCGAGCGGGGACCCTGTGGCTGGCCTATGCACAACCTTCGAAAAGTGTGGATTTTGGAGGGATCATGTTCATTCCTGGAGGGAAATTCTAAATGGCGGGAACAAAATTTCTGTCCTCGCGTAAATATTTCCATATTTTTGGGTACGTATAACCCTGGCGCGCATATTTGCACGGTTCAAAACATTGAGACATAGAAAACATTTTAGGAACATTAATAAACAGCAAAATTAATTGAACATGGGGCGTTTCGGGCAAGCGAATGAACGAACATGGAGAAAATCAGACAAACATGATGATTTGAAAAATAAGGGGTGATCCCCCACACTTATTGCAGACATGCGAAGTTTCACCTCATTTCTTTCGAACACTAAGTAAATGGGTATTCACAAACGAATGCCACATGAACTTGTACCCTTAAATTTACTATCAAACAATTTTTATCCTACCATTACCTTTATCCTCAACTTTCGCATTCTTAAATTGGCGTATGGATAAGACTGAAAAAATTACCCGGGGATTACTTTTTTATTCGCGATTAAAATATTTTCTCCCGGGTAGGCGTAATTAATCCGCGAGTAAATTTTTACCTACACGTAATTTTTGAAATAGGTGTAATTTCCCACTACCTGCGAGAAATTTTGCTACCCACTACATGCAGGTAATTTTTACCGGCGAATAGGTTTTCTTGCTGAAGGTACGCGATCTGCATCCCCTCCGGGAAATTGCTAAATTTTGTATATGGGGTTGAAGTTGCTCAATACGATTCTGACAGTTTTCATGCTGAGCCCCACGGTTTTTTCGTTTTTTGGGGTGTGCAAAAGTTTGTGCATTCTCAAATTTCAGTGTACATTAAGAAATTTGATTCGCTTAACTTTCGCTATTCGGAAATTGAAAAAAATCTCTGAGTGTGCAAAATCAAAAAGTTGCTCGAAACATCCAGTCAACTTCCCATTCATATCAATGGATTGTATACGGTGCAACTCACTTATGTATATTGCAATTTTTGTTTTCAGTTCAAAAGTCTTTCCGCGTAAAATTTCAATCGATAATTTCGTCACTCGCACAAAACGAGTCTTGAAGCCCCGTTGCGCGGCTCAACATCTGAGTATTTGGTACTGACATGCCTTTCAAACCAAAAGAAATCTATTTGGTATTTAAATTAAAAAAATTCTCTAAAAATTCAGTGTGCAAAAGTTTGTGCATTCAGAAATTGAGGTGTGGATTCTTAGAATTTAGTGTACAAATGCACAGGATTTTGCACCAAAAACCCTGCTGAGCCAACAAATAGCTCAGCATGGCATCTTTGTTTTCACATTCGTGATACATAAAAAATTTCTAAAAGACATCGTTTTAAATTTCAAGTGGACGAGTAGTTAAGGTATTTTGCCTTCACGCGGTAACTGAGGTCAATTCTCGTTGCGGGTGTTTTTGTTTTCACTTATTACGTTTTAATAAGTTTCTTTTTCCTTTTTGATATTTTTAACGCTACTGCAATGCTTGTGCATCCATGCTTCGCAAATAATACTACTAGCACGGATGCAACCGTCTGGGCATATTTTTACGTGCAACACTTTATATATTTATATACTCTTTTTCAACGGATTTTTTATTGTTTACCGGGGACACGGGAATAGAGGGAAGGGGAAGTGCCAACATTAGCACCCACATACCCCCGACTGGGGGCCTTTCACGCCTTAGTTCGGGAGGCCTCACATCCTAGCGCCAGGCCTAAGGGGAAGAAGGGACACATGTTTTATGTTATCTTGTCCCCCCCAACGTCATGAATTTTGAGCATTTATATTTCTAGGCAGCGATCGTTAGGTGAAAGTAGTACACGGCATCATCACGAGGGGAACTGGCTGGCTGTGCCTCCCACCCCCTCAGTTTGTTATTGGTGCTCACCAGTTTATAACTGTAAGAAATGATTTAAACCATAGTCGTTATATTACTATCTTGAGTTGATCCCCACACTGAGCGGGCACCCCCACCCGAGTCAAAACTTGTGGCGCAGCCACCAAAATCGGGTCCAGTCCCAAAAAAGGAAGGCCGAAAAGTGCGGTAGTCGGCACTAACCGATAAGTGTGCAAGACCCGTGATGACCAAATTTCATTGTGCACCAGAGGTTTCGTCGTAAACTTTAATGTGTCGGTCCTATACCGTCGGCCGCACCCACCGAAAGACCGAGATGGGGCGCTATATATTAGGTTCAAATATAAGTATGTGTATACCTATATTTTATATGTGCTTGCCCTCCTTTATATATTGTAGTTGGAGTCACAGAATTGGTACATGTTTGGTAACTAAATATGCACAGTCATACTCAAACCTAACGGTAACTAAAATATATATTCATAAACGTTGTAGTAGCGTTACATCTGGACTTTATAATACCGTATTGCAAACAAAAGTCATGAAGGTTTTCTAGCTGTGACGTTAGCAAACTGTAGAATCAAATCATTTGCGGTGCACACCAGCACCCTAACGATTGCCGTCATTTTGCATCAGTAAATTAGGGGTATAAATGAATGCTGGAACGTGCACGAATGCGGGGTATCGGCCATTTGCTGTGCGTTAACTCCTCTTGTAATATACCTACAGTATTCACAACACACGCACGAATAATGAATTGCGGGAGAGGGGGAGGTCGCCGGTGGGGGTGAGCCAACCTTCGCCCTTCCCGAGCAGATCAGCTGGTCGGCGGTAGGGCAGGGGTTGCTAAGGGGCGGATAGTTTCGAGGCTTATAGGAATTCAAAACTTTTCTTTTTTTGCCAATTTCTATCAATCTCCCCTCGATTTTTCAGTTATTGCTACAATGTTCTGCGCGCCGTAAGGGAGGGGTCCTCACGCCTCAGTGATAATCGCTCTCTCTTTTTATGATCACCTCTGGTGTTGGTCTGACTAAAGCAGATCATCCAAATAATGAACAAGAATATCAAAACTATCGTTTTAACCAGTCTATATGTCGTAGGCATGTATATCTTGACAACAGTTTTACTGATGCTGCAAAAAAATTATTTCAACAGTTCATTTATATTTGCTTCACTGCCCCATTAGAGATGTTGTATTAAGATTAAGAAAGGTCAATAAATTATAGCCATGATATGCAACAAAATGGGGTAAGAAGTATTCACATTTAAAAAAACGCAAAACTATTTTTTAAAACTAAGACAATTTACGGTATGACAATTTTTTAATCTGAAAATCGCAATGCCCCAACGTAAATACATAGAGAGAGATTATCCCCACTCCGACTGAGGCTCTAACCCCTCCGGGCGATGTGCCGATTGCCCGCTTGGGAGGTAGTAGCTCTACACCACTCCCTCCCGCGGGGAAAACCTTTGACCAAAATTGGCAAAAATTGAGAGAAAATTTTAAGTATAAAAAAATTTTACAAATTTATCCTCCCGGACGACCTCTCTTTCCCATCGACCATACCCCTGGGACTTCAGACAATGTATGCCAACATTGTCAGTTTCAAAAAATACTCACTAACAAGAATAAAAAATAAAATACACACTGTTCAGAAAGGAAACTTTAAAGACATATCAACCGTCTAATCGGTACGAGAGATTAAAGCTACCTTTCTATATAGCAGGGTAGGCTAAATGCCTACACGTGTTCTAAAAAAGATGATAAAAATATAGCCCTACTTATATTTTATAACAAAAACGCAAATTACTCCAGTCTGTAAGCAAAAGAATCTTACTCGCAGGTACTCGGGGCTACCCTCATTTGGGAATACGTGCCACGAGGATACACTCTATATAGATTCGCTCCACCAATCACAATACGCTAATCACTGCTTCTACAGTAGAGCAAGGTTTGCTATCCAGGCTACACAATTATTTATACCGTATTTTATGGCCACCAGTAGGCACAAATCAAACCTGTTCCGCTTTCGACACACCAACCACAATGTCGGCTGCAGAAAAACAATTCAAGCAAGTGTTACATAACATACTTTTTCTCGTAGACCATGTATTCGGCCTCGCGCGGTATTGTACACATTGGAGCACCGTAGCAAAATATAGACAACGGTGTGAAGTGATATTTTCGACCACAACAATATCCCAAATCTTGCATCACCGGATCGATTTTGCTCAAAAAATCTTCTGACAGCTAAAAGCAAACAACATGTCCTCTGCATAAGGTTATGATTCCGGGTAATTTGCCATGAAATCGAAGTTTCCGTTCGATTTCTGGTGGATACCTGTGTGGTGAAATCTGTAATAGTTATTTCCGAATCAAAAGATGCAATCAAATTAAGCCATAGGCGCAATACTATTCTTGGTGACATTTGTCCTTTTAACCCTCTACAAACAGCTAACTTGAAAACATTAAAGAAGTACAAAACTTTTGTTGCTAAAATGAAGTAATTTTAGTGAAACACCTCACCAGGGTAATGACATAAGCAAGTACGTTTAAACAATGGAAGCAACGAGTTGTACCGATTAAATAACCCTATGTACATCGTACATTTATATATATATATATAACAAGCAAAAACGCATTTATCGAAACTTTCAGTTTACCACATATATGATGAGCAGTTTCATGTTTCAGCTAAAATATGCAGTTTTGGTTACTCACTGAGGTAAACGTAGTTTCTCCAAACAAGGAGAAGGTCCCAAATGTTTTAAGCTGCTCCCCGGTTCACCCACCTTTATCCCTTGCTGTATACCAATAATATACGTTGAATGAATATCTTCTAATATAAAGCTTTACGAAGTTTCTAAAACAGTGAGGTAATTCAATTGGATGTATCTGTCATGGATGTGGTCTTTTTGGAATGGTAGTGTATCCCATGGTACTCCAGCCCATTGCACCATGTATGACTTCGTGGTTTACGGCCTAAATCCAAATCTATTATGCATTACATATGTCGTTTTGAAGGGTATATGTATAGTATTTATATGTAGTCAGATGTTTTGATTAATAGCCGATTATTTCTCGACAGACCGACCAAAAATAATCCAGGCACTGCATTAGCAATTACTAATAAAAGACAACAGTTTGGAATGTGTTTTGATTGGGTGCACTTGCACTGAACATAAACACCACAACAACAATTGATCATATATCCTAACAAGCCATTCGTAGCTCCGCTGGATCGTCACAATTAATCTCAAGCTATTAAAACCGTACAGGTAAAAAAGCGCTTTTACCTTTGTACAATATTTATAGACTTTGGAATTTTTACGATTGTACAACCACGCGTTGTCGAACATTTGCCACATGTCGTCGCAAAATTCGCACGGATTTTTGTAATCGCCGTTATGAAGTTTTTCGCGAATCGTTGCAAGATCCATGGGTGTTTTAACGATTTGAAAGTAATCCTACAATACGGTTATGCAACAGAAACGCCATGAAAACGGTGCGACTATGAAAACCTACTGTTACTGTGCAGAACAGACGACTATGAAACGAGAAACGATCATTTAATTTATATTTAACACACCAATCAGCTACAAACTATATTTAACCAAACGCAGTATTAGCAGAACGCCTATGTATCGGCATAATGACTATTGCTTTCAGAGAATAAACAAATTTTCAGATAGGTACTTTGAACTGCGGCACAAATACTTTCAGAATGTGAAACGGCGTTTTAACATTACACATGATAACAATAATGTTTAATAATATTTTGTGTACAGAAAACATAAATTTAGGCAGATAAGTAAATTATGGATTTAGTTTTAACATGAGGATTTGCGGTGAGCCGCGGACTGCAGACGTGTGGGAGTGCCTCATCCTCACCACAGTGAAAAGTCCAGATTTCGAGCCCGAGCCTCACGCAATGGATTGCAGATATCTGGGATACCAGTTACCATAAAAACCAATTCTAATAATTTATTTCATTTTAAATAATTTAATTTTAATAAAGCTTCATTTTAAATAATTTGTTTTACAATGTTCATATAGCAGGCATGCCGTCCTTATCGGTATCTACATGGAAAATCAACAGGGATGTGCTAGGTTCCGGCGGGCTGCCAGGTTCAGCTCTGCACGACGGTGGTTTGGGGACCAGGTCAATGGGGCAAATATTTATATATACATGTGTAACTTTAGATACATACGTGTCCACGTTAATAACCAATGCATTTTGTCATGTTATAACTTGCCTGGCAACAAGCCAAATGTCGCTGCAAATGTATTGTACTACTTTCGTGGCAAATTTTAGGTCAGGAAGCTTTTTTTGGGGGGGGAATAAAGGTAGCCAATAGGGACTAACGCCTAAACGTAATGGGTCACGCATGGCTCTATAGCCGCACCCCGGCCAAAGTTACAGTAACATCACGGCACTTTCTCATTTCAAAATATTATTTACTTACTAGTGAAGCTCGCTTGCGAGCCTGAATTCGAGTGGTGACAACAATACCACGAAGTCTGTTGTAGAAAGCACACACAAACAAAGCCTACACACAGTACGCAGGTGCAGCATTATATAAACCGTGAGTGATGAGCCATAGTTACGCCCGCCTCTTTTGATAGCCAACGTATGCAATAGACAGGACATAATACAACGAGTACAAAAACAATGAACTAACAATTTAATAATTCAATAAAACCCTAAATTGACCGTGAAAAGAACGTTAAAGAATTCAAACCGACACTTGAGAAAAATCTCATTTTTCATACCAAGTAAGAAGCAGAAGTGTGAAAAGTATTTGCCACACAATATTTTTGACACTTGCAATGAGCTTGTTGGCCCAGAAAACGCCATATAAGACACTAAAAGCAACAAAAACACACATTTAGGTGCATTTCCTACGACTTTTCACCAAATATGAAATTTGGCACCAACTATAAGCTTATAGACTCCAGATTGGGAAGTAGTTGAAAAACTTGTTATTATATATCATTGGAAAGCCCTGGTAAAGCTACATGGAATAGGCCTATTAGTCTGCGGATACCTCGTTTAATTATTGAGAAAAGTCGCAAAAACTGGAGGGGGTGCCCGAAAAATGGGCCAAAATGACGTCATTTTGCACCATAACTTTTCCCACGAGAAAAAATTCAAAAATCGGGCTCCGTCACTACACCTAAATCGACCATTGCGGCTCGAATGAGCTATCTTGCATCAAAATCCGCTCAACCGTTATCGAGATTCAGGTGCGACAGACACACACAGGGCCTCCCCCCCTCCAGAGCCAAAATTGAAAATTCTCATTCCACTCGAATTCAATCAAAAGACAAAACGTCAGAAATAAATTGCTACATAACGGCGCATAAGAAACACTTTGGAGATATATCCACAGATATACCAAATAAAAAATAAACTATTTCGTATATACTCACAAACCAAAGAAAAACTCTTAGGAAGCACAGTGAATGCTTTGTCCACAAAGTAAAGAAACTAGTGAAGCTCGCTTGCGAACCAGAATTCGAGTGGTGAGAACAATCCCCCGAAGCAGAAGTGTGAAAAATATTTGCCACAAAATATTTTTGAGGCTCGCAATGAGCTTGTTGGCCCAGAAAATCCCATGTCCGACACTAAAACCAACAATAAACACACATTCAGGTGCTTTTCCCACGACTTCTCACGAAAAATTTTGAAAACGTCATTTTTATGCCAAGTATGAACCAGAAGTGTAAAAAATATTTGCCCAACAATATTTTTAACACTTACAATGAGTTTATCTGCCGAGAAAATCCATATAAGACACTAAAAGCAACAAAAACACACATTTAGGTGCATTTCCCACGCTTTTCACCAAATATGAAATTTGGCGCCAACTATAAGCTTATAGACTCCAGATTGGGAAGTAGTTGAAAAACTTGTTATATATCATTGGAAAATACCTTGGTACTCAAAACAGTACTCACCATGTTGCTACAACACCCAACTCTAGATATACTTTCTAACGGCACTAAGTCGCACATTGTGCAAGCAGATACGAAATACAAATATATATATACTTCTCCATAACAAGTCTTACCGGTATATTAAGTAGCTCCGGATCAACCGGTATTCTAAACGGGAGAGCTTCCTCTTGCCGCTCAAGAAACGTCCAGACCGGCATTAACGCCTGAATCAGCTCTTCACGCGTAAATATTTTAGGCTCAATCTTCACTGCTGGCATTGATATAGAGGCTGAGGACAATCCAGACTCGGATTTTACCAAAGCCTTGTTGTCGTTGCCTGAAAACATATATATATATATTACTAGTCTTATCATGAATAATATAATCAGCTGATCTGGGCGAAGTCCAAACGTGTTTTCGACGAAAGTTAGAATAAAATTTGAACAAAACACGTTAAAACGCTTCAAATCTCAGAAAAATAAATTTGAGAAAGAAAAGAACCGAAAATCTCTGACCCTAGGCCAAGGGCAAAAATCTTCTAAAAACACGTTCAAACATTAAAAAATGTCATAAAAAATTCCAGAAAAGTTGGCAACCATCACAAAGCAGAAAACAATAAATTGTTTTTCATGTTACTAATTAAAAAACTTTGTCGAAAACGAAAACATTTTCATAACTCAGACTTCATTTAAATAAAACAATGAACAAAAAAATGAAAAAACCACAAAATCAGGAAGCTGTTTGAGCATGTTGTAACACATATTCCAATCTTTCAAATAATTCTCTAAGCAACCGCCATCATCAAAATAAATGCAACGCGTATCGCTCGCCTCGCCCAAACAAATTATATCCACAAATGATCAACATTACCTCAACAACTACCGGAGCCGTGTCGGTCGCAACCCAGGCTGAATTGCTCA
Source organism: Trileptium ribeirensis (assembly GCA_030248225.1). NCBI lineage: Eukaryota > Metazoa > Nematoda > Enoplea > Enoplida > Thoracostomopsidae > Trileptium > Trileptium ribeirensis. Next base: position 98,422 of record JASANE010027201.1, read on the forward strand.
CTTACTGATGCTCACATCAGCTCTTTTCCAATATCCATATCGAAAAACGTACCTGAACTAGTTTCCGCAGACCCATCAGCGCTCTGTGACTTCTCCGATTTTATCGACATTTCGTACTCCGCTTTTCTTGGAGTTTCGGACGCAGCATCCATCGGTTCAGTTTTAACTGGCAAACTGCCACAGTTGGCAGGGTCTGAAGTCTGATTACCATTAGACGTTGATTTTAAGGAAATTGGCTCTTGCTTAATTCGATTTATGGCATCTTCCATCGCCGGTTTCCCGCCAGCAGCTTGCTGAGTATTGGTAGTGCCGCTACACAACTCCGACTTGAGCATATCACCCTGCTGCTGTTGCGAAGTCATTGGATAGGATGTCGACATGTTATTCTGTTGCTGATGAAGTGAACTGCCGGTCTAAAAACATAAAAACCATGTTCTCAATGTTTTAAACTCATGAACAATGCTAAGCCGAAAATATTGAAAATCAGTCACAAGCTAAAATTAAATAAACAATACTCTATGATGATAGAAAACACATAAAAGAGCTAGCTAATCATTCATTTTTGAGCTTCACTGAAATAAAAAAACCATATGTACAACTAGGCAACCAGTAGCTAGCAGAGTTTTCAGAGCACAGCCAGCTCGTCTACGGTTGGAACCTTAGACGTCGTGTGTTCAAATTGATTATCAAATTTATGGTACGCGGGCGGCTGAACATAAGGCGCCCTGAGTTCAGCGCAGGCAACTCGGATTACTGAACTCTCACCAAGCACGTTACATATATATACATGATTTAATAACGTACTATTTGTGCTATTTAAAATATATATAAACTTTTCACGTTCAAATATAGTACCATCATAGATATTTTCGCGCTTTACGGCAAATTTCATTAGTTTTTTTATAATTTTGAAAATATATTTTATTTCCTGTTACCACCAAACCCCAATACAACTGCTTTATACACCGCATTTGAAATTATTTTCAAAGATAACAGAGAACGCACGGTAACAGCGTCAGCAGGCTGAAACTATCTCTAACCGTATTACTTCCCAATTTCAGCGATAGTTAGAATATCGGATAAAACACAGAGTTTTTTTCAAAATGAACCCTGGGTCTAGCTTAGGTACAGCAAATTTCCTTTGGTCCAGACCTTAAACCTTAAAATCTAGACTTACAATCTTTGGCTCGAGAATTTAATGAAATTCTACACAATAAAGAAACGTAATTACGAAATGCAATTTGACATTATTACATAATTACAAATATATAATTTATTCTCTGCCTGTCCCAAGCCAGGATAAACGATGAGGGCCAACCGTGAAACCAGCAGCAAGCAATTATATACAGATGTCAGCACAAACAGTTGAAAACCTGTACCTTGCAATAGAATTTATTAACAGACCCTATGTATTCGAAGCCGAAACTGTCATGGATCCACCGTAAGTCTAGCAAAAAATTTTTGGGTCCAGACCGACATGTGCACCCAAAAAACCTTGCACAGACATTAGACAATAATTGACATAATTTCTTTATCGTGCGCAGAAATTTAATACAATACAACTTTCGAAAACATGATTTAATTAAAACACAGATTCGTTAAATTTAACGACGACTTACCGAACCAATCGCAGAATTAGTTGAGCAAGTCGAAGCAATGGCTGTCTGTTGTTGTAGAGAAGGCAAATTTGAGCTGCTACTGCTGCTAGTTGATGCGACAGGATCAAAGGGCAGGCTGGCAGCGGCGGGAGGGACTATTCGATTTGGCGGCACTCCGGCCTGTGGATGTTGACTTGGAGCGCCACTGGTGGAACAAAACTGAGCACCTGCGCCCCCGGAATATTGCGAATGGTGCAGCTGTTGCGTTGGGTGCTGTGATGACGCTGATGCAGAAGACGCGGCAGTATTGAGATCATACATTGCGTCTAAAACGAAACAAATGACATCAGAAATGTCATACAAACAGTATGTTAAATACATGCGTACACACCAGTACTGCCGCGCGAGGGCAATGGCAACGGCTAGCCAGTCTCCGCGTGACGACTATGGCGAGCCGCCAAACCTAGCTTCTGACCTTTCTTTTAGTACCAAGAACCTAATAAATGAGCAAGACATTTCATAAAACATTAAGCCACAGTATCGCTTATTGCTTCATGACTATATCCAAATATCAAGCACAGATATTGTGATATTGGAATTTCTGATAATGACTTACAAGGCGAGCTAACAAAATTTCTAAGATATATTGATTTGTAAGCAAAGACTAGACATTATACGTTTATTTTCTGAGGATATCTCATCGTATTGCAGATTTTCAATAGGAGGAAGAAAACATCACCTATTCTTTTTGAACTAACGAGTGAGTTCATGAACACAAGGTCGAGGACCGGTTTTTACAGAGGGTCTGTGACCCTTTAACCCGGTACTCCAGACGATAAATTTTCATTCTACCTCCGTACCCTACATGTTTACACATGAATTTTTCAGGTATTTCGAGATTTTTTTAGCTCACATTTACCTGTGATTCGATTTGGATGTATATATGTCGTACATTATTACTTGCAGTGCTCCGTTATATACTGTTGTATATTTTATCAAACTTAATTCTGGTAATATGCTCCATTATATACTGGTAATATACAATACGTAATGTAATGCGATTGCAATGAGAGTATATTCAATAAAAAATTCAACTACACGAAGCTATCGATCTCGACAGCCCACTGGATTTTGGCCTTGAAGTCCCTCGTTAGCCTTATTGACAAGACCGGATTCCAGTTCCTGCAGCTCAATGATGCATACTGATCGATTTCTATTCGCAACCAGACAAGTGCAAAATCCATATTACATGTATTCTCATACTACCTGTCTGTTTAATCTAACAATGCAACATCAGATGTTTGCTTAAGATAGCTGTAATTCAGAGTTACAGATTGTACTAACGAACTGTATTTGTCTAGTTTCTATGCGTAGCAGAGTATGGTTGCTTAGAAGTACTTAATTCGACAATTTTCCCGGTTTGAACTTAATTTTGGCATATTAGTACGAGTAGGTCCAACTATTTTACAATGCTATAAGATTGTCAACATAAATTAAGTCAAGCACCATCAAATCGCCATACATTTCGTAGTTAGGTACCATCTGTGCAACGCAGCCAGCAACTTTATAGTGTATGTAACTGTGTGAACAGGCATAGTATTATGCTTTGTTTCAACTACTGCTTGGCTTCGTGGCTCCTCTCCGAGTAGCCATAATTAAACCGAATTCAGTTAGACAATGTAGTAAAATAGAATGCACGAAAAACCATAACGCGAGAATCCGTACTCATTGTATTAGTCGGCGGGGTTAATTACAAGCTGGCCTTAAAGCGTTAAATATAATTTAAATGAATTCAATGTGAATAAACCGACTTCCGCGTACTTGGAACGGTCATATCTTGGCCCGCGGCAATATGCTGCTGCTGTGACGACTGACTAGATGCCGTCAAATTATTCGATTCCGCCACGCCAGGTTGAGACGAACCTTGCTGGTGGGAGTGGTTGTTTGGTTGTGCAGTCGATGACGATCCATTCTGCAGCGCTAAACGGAGCTTTTTACGTTCTTGGAGTTCTTTTTGAATTTTGTATATCTTTTCCGCCAGGAAGTGATAGTATTCTTCCTGAAACGTAGACATAATATCGGCATTGCAACAGCAGCGAAATTATAAAATAAGCTTAAAAAGATGTTTTCACACATTAATTGCATTAAACGCTTAGTAAAAAATATAAAACGTTTCTACTTTAACCTATTCATCTGACCTTAAGCAATTTATCACAGTAAAAAATGTAATGCAAAGCAGAAGTTTTTTTTATTTTAAATAGATCATAGTATAGGAATAAAACAGAACCACATTACGGGTCTAACAAAATCTTTTGCTTGTATTACTTCACCACAGCAGCCGAAAGCAAAGCCATTTGATGGTGCACAGTGTCAATATTGTCAACGACAAAACAAGATTTTAAAAATTGTTGAACAAGAGCTTTCCCACTCCAATTTAATAGTTCCCTCCGAAACAGAATTATACGAATCCGCAAGTACCGTTTCAGGCTGTAGTTGGAATACTCCTATATATACTAAACATTTCTGCTACGTATCTCAGACACCAGGACATTATACCCAAAACTTATACGTAACAGAAGATAAAAATTTGCAAAAAGCTTAAAAATCTATAATTTACGTACAAGAGAATTTAGTCTTAGGTTGCAATATATAGAACAGTGATAGGCAAATAGATACGAATACGATTTTGTATCCGAATTTTGAACCCGAAAGTCACGTCGGGACATCTGGAAATCCTAGTGACATTGCGTGCTGTAGGCAGTTACATAAATCTTATCGTGCTGTTAACCAGTATGCTCATTTTCGGTTAAATTTGAGTTAAATATCTTCGATAGATTTTTTTATTTGCGAGTTGACATCAAATTTCGCCACTAGAAAGCCTATCTATATGGCGAGTGGCACCGGCAACGATGTTCGAAAGACGATATGTTCCGGTCTTGCGTCAATGGCTGCCATGTTTCGGACCCATAAAGCAGCACAGATACGAGATATGCAGCTGGTCGAAATATCGCGCCGCCATAAGACATTGACGAACAAATTATACAAGGCCTGCTGAGTCTCTGCAATGCGACGACTTGCTTTGAAGTTAGAACGCCTGCCCGTAAAGTACAGTTGAGTATTTAGAACATAATGGCACTGTCAACTGACACTGTGTCAAATGCCATGCTGATGTTGATGAAAGATACATAGGTTGACAATCTGTATTATTGTGATGTCGCCACAACTTTTGTGTACTTACAACTCACATATATATGAGATCAAGAGTATTTTATTAAAAAACATTGTGTATATCTCAACTAATTAATACATCAGAAAATGCAGTAGTGAATAGTAAAGTCTAGTATCATCCTATGTTTGTAGTTCATGAAAGAAAATTAGTTATGGTAGCGCGTGTATGGATATTTTTAGACTGCAATTTTAGGTAAAACATGTCCTTGCACTTCACAACTGCCAACAAAGTCAGCAAACCCAGGGTAAAAGATATACCAAGACAATGTTCACAGATGCACGATATCAATTATATATAAATATTAAGACATAAGGCGCTAGTGTATATCCGTGCGTACCCTATCATCAGCTTGCTCGAACATGTCTTTCTCGACTTTTCTGGCAAATTTAATTAGATCTGTTATGCGACGATCTTGTTCGAAAGCTGGATCGGGTTGAGGAAATATTGCCTTAACCAGCTTCGTCACCAAATGATTACGGAGATCCGGAGCTACCTATAAAGTGATTATAAAACATTCATTTTTACAGTCATGATAAATTTATCAGACATATCATTATAAGTTTACTAGAAACTTGTCTCACCCTCAAAAAAATTGAATTCTGAATGTAAATTGTTATATAGGGTATTGCTTCTGAACAAAATGAATCGCTCTCGTGCGGCAGAATCGCTCTAGCCATTGAGGAATATATGACCAATTTAGTGTTCGGAATCCCAATGTCTATTAGAACCCACCTTGATCCAACCCTGTCTGGCTAATGAGGTCATCAGCGTACAGTTCACGGTTACTTAAAGCTAAGCTTTATGAACAAAATGAGCTCAACCGCAGCCTATTAGCTCCAGTGGTTAAAGAAGTATGATCAATTTGCCGTTGTCGGGAACACCATGGGGCCCATTTGAACACCCGTTTTGACACAATCGTGGAGCGTAGGTAACCTAGTATTATAAAACTAAACTTCCTGAACAAAATTTGCTCAACTGAAACCAGATCACATCCACAGTTATCGAGATAAGAGTCAACGTGTTTTGGTGGGACACGTAGGGGCCGCGCCCGGACCTCCTTTGAGGGTGAAGGAGTGGGAATCGGTTGTTGCGTCCAACCAAATTACACGTAGAGATTTCAAGCCTTGAATAAGCTATAGCACAAACTGATCGCCAATCATAAGTTAACCCAAAAAATGAGGCAGACGCCGTCAAATTTCACAGTCCTGACCAATGAGGACCCTTCTTTGACACTCAGAATCCAAAAACGTTAATTTCCAGACATTTGCATACAATAGCGAAACTACTGACAATCCAGCTCATTTCTACCGAATATAAGAAGAAAAGATTATTGCAAACAGCAAGAACACAATAGAGTTCAGCCAAAGAAAACTTTCTTGGCTTTAGGTATAAAGCAAAAAATAATAAAATTGAAATATTGGACGCACTTTATGTGGGAAACATGTCCGCAAAGAGTGATAGTCATTCTAAATGTTCAAATACATCATTCATTCGTCAATATAAGCTAACAGTTCATTTTCTATTTCGTCGATATTCATATCCAATATATAGGTATTGTCAGGAGTGGATGACACTTTGATCAATAGTATATACAACATTTTACAACCAAAGTACATTCAGCCAACATGTATGTCTCGCTCAGTTTCGTGCCCTCCCCAACCTTCGGCAAATGATAGACTGTACTATCATAATAGATTGACGGATTAACAAATTTTTGCGTCAAACTCGTATATGCGCTTCATTGATAAATTTCCGCTACGAATCAAAGATCACACATTTTCAAAATTCCTAATGCATAAACTGTGAAGTTGTTAAAAACGTCATGGTTATGTCCACATAATGTTCGATTAAAATGCTTTAGAATTTTTACAAAAAGTTTATTCTAACCAGCTTATGCCACTCTTTTTGAACTGCAGCTCCCTCAGGAGGCGGAAACGACGTCACAGCTCGAGCGAACGCATACGAATTATTACTGTTGCTGCCGTTGGCAACACCCCCAGACGAGCCGTCGCCAACACTGCCAGCGGTTGCATTCGCACCGTTTAAACCCGTTCCCGGTCCTCCTGTATCACCTTGCATTGTACCGCCTTGAATATGTTGTAAAGTGAGAGCAAATTGACCACCAGCGCCGCCAGCAGACGTGGATGGCAGGAGCGCGGTGGTGTTGTACCGCTTAGCTCGTGATACCTGAAGCATGAAATTTATAAACATATACATAAGCAATATTAATTGTATACAAGAGTGAGTTTCATTGAATTCATGGTGCATGGAGTTACTTGAATCGGCCAAAGCAACCGACAAGTTATAATTGAAACAACTTATGACTTACAACAACTGACAAGTTATGACGGTAAACGGATTACTGATGTCCGCGCGCCGGGTCGGACGGACATTAAAATTTTTATGTTTGTTATGTGAAAATATAATTTTGGTTTAGTCGGTCTCATTTTGTTTCCGAAGTTGCATAACTGGCGCTATTTATGTGCGTGAAGGTAGTAACTACTGCTTTTGGATATAACTAAAGCCCAGCGCAAAACGGACATCAAACATGAAATTCAAGGAATTATATGCACCTTAGAAGAACTCAAGGAGAATCAGACAGTAGGTATAATCAAGGAGCGCGGCAACGCAGTAAACCCCGAGCAAGCTAATGCAGACTATTTATTCATAACAAACGTTTGAAATATTGTCATGAATACACAAATTCCTCAAATATTATTCTTTTACAAACCGATCTGAAACAAAGCAAACCTTCTAAAATTTTAAATTGCAAAACAATGTAAAAGTTTATTAATAGTTGCTCCCGCAACCAAGGAAAACGGACCGAACGTGTGAATGGATCGGAGCTTATTGCTTATGGTGAGGTTCTAAATTCTGCTTTAAATCTCCAAACCTACAGTCATACTTATCACAACCCGCTAAACCTTTATTTCTTCCTCCAGTAACCGAAAAAATGAAAATTATTGAAATCTATTCAACTGCCAAGTTGAAAAAATTCAATTTGAAGAGTCGTTTTTACGTTGTACTGGTTCCTCATGAGTACGGCGGGCCCTGGCAAATAACGTGTGCCCTCCGGTCGAACCCCTATGGCAAAATTTTGACTCCTCCTTCAAAAAGTCCCTAGGACAAATTTTCTCTCCCGGGTAAAAACACACTCAGATGACATAAAAATTATAATTTTGCTACAAAAAATCACTTTCAGAAGTTAAAAATTTGATTACCTAATTGCGGCAAAAAATAGCTGAAAAGTTTATCTCAATAAAGATGTTTTCGCACTGTTTGTAAAGCTATTTGTTAATAATTTTAGCGGGTTTCGCCGAAATATGTTAAATTTTCAAAACTTTGACTCCCCATGGCAAAATCCAGCGGCAACACTTACACACCGGGAGACTCTGGTTCATCCCCCTGGCAAAATTTTAATCAAATGGAGAAGCCTGGATGTAAATCCTCCATGGATTTATATCATGAATACGGGGAAAGTAAGATTGCTTTTACCGCACGTCAGCAGCTCCGAAAACTACAGATCCATTCTAATTCTCAACATATATATAAAAGTCGTAACATTTGCCAATTTTCAGTGCCCGTTAATCCATACGACCTATCAGGTGCTAATGACTCTACAACAACCAAGAGACCTAACCGGTGTTATCAGCATACTCAATCAACGTAGGCTTAACACAATTAGATAAAAAAACGTCTTTAACGAATTAAATAATAATCTAAGCCGGTCATCGTTTACACCCAACAAATAAGAGACTTATTCGTCAAAATTTTGAAAAGTTTTATGGTATTTTTCTGCGAGACTAAGAAGTAGGACAACTTCTTTACTTTGCTGGGCAAAAAAACGCCAGATTTTCCTTATGAAAATAAAAACCCCTTAATTTTTAGCCTTCGGGCTGAAAACACCAAAATTGCAGGCATTCAATAGGATTTCACAACATAATCTGTGTTAATATTATATATTTTCTAAGAAGAAGCTATTTACATAGTTACGCGTTTTTTCAGTCCTCATAGTTAATCTGGGGGTCCTCCAGTTCTCCGAAATTCTCTCCCCCCCCGGTGCATCCTTTTTGATGTGGGAGCTCCCCAGATACTTTAGAGACAGTTTGAGAAAGCCAGATACGTTCACAACTACCTACATTCTATTACGCGTGGAATAAAATGGGTGCGAAAACCCTTCAAAATGTGTGCGTAAGACAGACGGAATAAAAAGAATTTTCGCACACGGCGCGATTTGAGGAAATCCGCTAACTCCGTATCAACAAAATATCAAACTGTTCTTTGCAAAATTTGTAATCAAAGACTCTGGACAGACATTCCCCCGATAATATAGCATTTGTAATATCTAAAACAAATTCTTCCATATGAAATCATATAAAATAGTAGCTTACCAACAGACTCTCCGATAATACCCCCATGCGGCACATTGCAAAAAATACTTATCAAAACTTGTGTTTTCTAATTTGCAATAAAAGTACGCTCATTTAGTTTTAACTAAATCAAAATAAGATAATTTGAAAATTTCGACAAAATTACTGTTGTTAGGCAACGACTTGGTACGGTAAAAAGTATACGTTTTTAGCGAATAACATGTCTAGTGTACCGAATTTGTCACGGTGGTAGGGCCAGGCATTGTGACAGATCCAATCGACCCTTGCTGGTGTGGGTGCATTCCGCGTGGTACACCGATTCCTCCGATTGAGCTACCTGATGTCTGACCTACACCACCGGATTGTAGCTGCGATGAGGCCAACCCACCAGAGGCACCTGGTGCGGCTGCCAAGAGATCATTGAGCGAACCACTATTTCGGGGTTGTTGTTGAGAACCCTGAGCAACAGGTGCAATTTGACCGAGATGATTGTCGTCACAGCTACCGGTAACAGAAGGTACAGCACCAACACCTGGCTGTTGGTTTTGCAATTGCTGGTGATGGCTATTCACTGCACCCAGGCCAGTGGAAGCTATTGCCGTCGACGAACCACCACTAACCATGAGAGGGTTATTGTCTGCAACAGATATACAAATTTCAACACAAGAATGTTGTGGTCTGTTTGAAAATCCTCTGCTAAGTGCGGCTCTGGAGTTCCAAAACCTTAACTTCATAGGCGGATCTTCTTATTTGTGTGGGAAATCCTTGCAGCATGAAACCAAATTAAGCATTTATATATATAATAGATTGGAAAGCTTTAACGCCGTATGGCGTACCCATATAATCATCGTGATAAGAATAGAACCAGCACCGGCAATGAGTTTCCCATGTGCCGAAAACTCCCAAGTGAAGCGTTTCAGCCTGTAAAGATTTCAGAACAAATTTTTCTCGAATTTTTGGGTGGATGAACCACGAGGAATGCCATAATCCTCAAACCAAGTAACTCCAAAAGCGATTCTTTATTCGAAAAACAAAAAAGCAGACGTCGACATTTATCATTTTACTACAAAATAAAACTAAACAGGGAAAAAAAATTCAAAAGTTAAGCTGAAAATAACCTTGCTGCTATGAAAAGAACCCAAAATGGAGTAAAAACCATCGTTTTGACCTCTGACCCTTGATAAAATGTCATGGTTAGCAGTTTTAAATCTCGCTAAGCTGATTCTTGTTGTGGTCTCCATTATTTTGATGCGACACGTAGCAATCTATATTTACTGCGAAGCACTGGTACCCGTATGCCAAGATTTGGCAAAAAAACCT